>CATIWO010148905.1:0-13494 GCA_949673435.1 Macaranga tanarius | reverse complement strand
TAGTTTAGTTTTGTTTTCTGATACGCTTTTTCTATGATTGTTTCTTTTTTTATTTGTATTAGTTTCGTTTGGTGGTTTTCTTTTGGTTGCTTTTTTGTTTATTTTTAGTTTCTGATATGCTTTTTGTATGATTGTTTTTAATTTGTATAAGTTTAGTTTTTTAGTTTTCATTTAGTTTCTTTTTTTTGTTGATTTGTAGTTTTTGATATGCTTTTGTATAATTATTTTTTTTATTTGTATGAGTTTAATTTTTTAGTTTTAGTGTGGTTGTTTTTTAGTTTCTGATTTTATTTGTCATTTGTTATTTTTATATTAGGATGAAAAGAATATGGAAGATATTTCAATTAATATTTTTTTTGTTAAGGATGAAGATGTAGGTGCTGATGCAGGTGGGGATAAAAAAAAAGTTAAAGAAGTTGATAAAGAAGAGGAAGTTAATGAAGAAAAAGAAGGTGGTGAAAAAATTAAGGATGATGAAAATGTTGTTTTTATTTTTAAGAAAAATGATGATGATGAAAGAGGTGCTAATGGTGGCTCTGCTTCTAACATAGAAGTTAAAGATACAAAAAATAATGATAACAGTAGAAAAGATGCTGCTGATATTATTGGAAAGAATTCTGATCCTTCTACTCCTCTTGACCATTCTGTTAAAGCTGGTGAAGAGTCTTCTATCAAAGCTGATGATGTTACAGATGTGCCTGAAGTGGTATTTTTTTATTTTTTTATAATTTTTATTTTTATTGCTTTTTAGTTTACTTTTGGTTTCTCATCTTATTTTTTGTACTGTTTTTATTTTATTCTTCTATCATTTTATATTAGGTGGAGAAGGCAGTTGATGATGTGATTGATCAGTGTGTTGAGGATGCTAAGTTTGTTGGTATTGCAGCTGAGACAGGCAGTGATACTTGTTTGGTATATTATATTATATATATTATCGATTTATTTTTTGGTTGCTTTATAGTTTATTTGTGGTTTCTAATTTTATTTTTAATTTATTATTTTTATGTTAGGATGAAAAGAATATTGAAGACACTTCAGTTATTGTTGCTAATGTTATCAGGAATATTGTTAGAGCTGTTGGAGCAATGACTAATGAACTTGTATGTTTTTTGTTTGTTCTTTTTATTTTTTTTTGTTTATGATTTTTATTAGTTTAGTTTATTAGTTTCTTTTCTGTTACTTTTTGGTTTCTGATATGCTTTTGTTTGATTTTTTTTTTATAATTTGTATTAGTTTAGATTGTTAGTTTTATTTTTGTTGCTTTTATTTTTGTTTATTATTAGTTTCTAATATGCTTTTTTGTATGATTGTTTTTGATTTTGTATAAGTTTATTTAGTTTTCATTTTGTTGCTTTTTGATTAATTTTTGGTTTCTAATATGCTTTTATATGATTATTTTTATTTTTAATTTGTATGAGTTTAGCTTTTTAGTTTCATTTTGGTTGCTTTTTGGTTTCTAATATGGTTTTGTATTACTTTTTTTTAGGATGATACTAATGTGTTTGATGATAAGGGTACTTTTGTTACACCTGTTGCTAAGAAAAGGGATGTGAAACTAACTGATGTAATGAAATCTCCTTTTATTATTGAGTTTGGCTCTTCCATTGAAGTTTTAAATGAGAAGAAAGTACTTTCTGTCTCGAAAGATTTGATTCCTTTTAGTTTGAAGATTGAAGAACCTTTGAGATTTGATAGGCAAACTGAATTTGATCTTTGGATCGAAGTTGGGTTGAAGAAAAAAAATAAGTATGTAATTGTGGATATTTAGTTTGTTTATTTGGTATTTTTTTAATTTTTACTTTATTTTTCTTGTACGAAGAAGCTTTATTCTGATGTAGACGACTTGATTTTTTCTGGTTTTAAATTTGGAGGAGATATGATCACAAAAAAGACCTGGTTTCATACTTTGAATTACTGTGGTCATTGTCTGTCTTCTTTTGTAAGTTTTTATCCTTTATATTTTCTATAATTATTTCAGATTTCTATTGTTCACTTTTATATATTGAAAATATACTGATTATATTTTTTTCCTGGTTTACAACATATAGATGTTCTGGTTTACTATTTGAGAAAGAAGGGTAGAGTTTTTTCTGAAAATTGTTTGAGATTTACAACTACCGATAATCTTTTTGATCAACGGCTTCAAGGTTTATATGAAAGATATTTGAGCAATGGTAATGATATTTCAGTTGTTGGTGTGAATCACTATACTGCTGAATATATTCTTGGGTATTTTATGGCTTGTAATACTGTATGGCTTGATGTTGATCATGTTCTCTTTCCTATTTTTATTGCGAAAGAGAAATATTGGATTTTGGGGAAGTTAACTTTCACGGAAAGGTGCTTATTTTTGTATGATTCTATGAGGAGTCTGAAGCATGATAAGATAGTTTTTGAGAATATGGAAGCTTATAGTATTTTGCTTCCAATTTTTCTTGAACTTCTTGATTTCTGGTCTTCTCGGCAAGAAATTATTTTTAATACTGGAATTTTTTCTTCAAAGAAGTCGACTGATCCATTTGATGTTGTTCTTGTTGTTGACCTTCCACTTCAGGAGAACAAGTAAGTTTCTATATTTAATTTTTTTCATTTGTTTGCATGTCGTTAATGTATTTTTATTTGTAGTGATTATGATGTTTTTATTGCTTCATTCGCTGAGTTCTTGTTACATGGCTTGGAGATTCCAAAGGAGATGAATATTGAAGAGATGAAAAATCGATATGCTATTAGCCTGTATTCTTATGCGAAGTGGAGCAATCTAATTTGTGTGTTAGTGATTTTGAATGTCGTGGAAGATTGAAGCCAAAGTACAAAGAAAAATTAAAGTAGTTTGATTTTAATGATATTTAGATTTAGTTTTTAGTTATGTATGTCATATTCTGAAGAATATTGTTAGTTTACATGTTTTTGGATGAATTTATGTAAATTTAATGTTTTTTTTAAAGTTCAAATTTTAGTATTTGGTTCAATTCTTTTATAAGTTTTTGCATTTTAGTTATTATATTTAATTTATTGTTATTACAATATTAATTTTTCAATAAAGATTTGTAATTGGATTGCTAAAAATTTAAAAAGATAGAAGGTAAATTAGTTGATTAATATTATTTATTAATGTGAATGTAAATATAAGGAGTTTCATATACAGAAAAGAAACCTAAAGTAAACGAAAAGTATTAAATATTGCATTGGTTAACATCTATAGAAATGTGTCAGAATGTTTGATATACTAAAAATAAACCAAAAATAAACTGTCTTATACATGTATAATATACCAAAAGGAAAGTAAAAGTAATTGCTCAATTCCTACAAGTATAAGACGTATAAAAAATGTAAAGTAAATCAAAAGTATTCTAAATGTAAAATAAAAAAAAAGTATACAGAATTTGTGCAAATATAACACATATCAGAAATGTGAAATAAACCAATAGGAAACCAAAAGTATTCAAGATATAACTGTCTCATATATGCAAAATAAACTAAGAATAAACTAAAAAGAAATCGCTATTTCATTGTGTTTTTGGTGAATTTATGGATTTTTTTTATAATAAACCGAAGGTAAATAAAAAAGTATTTAAATTTTCATTGGTTAATACTTGTACAATTGCAGCTGAGCATATCATATATCAAAAAGAAACCAATAGAAAACCAAAAGTATTCAAGATATAACAATCTTATAAATGCAAAATAAACTGAGAATAAACTAAAAAGAATTTGCTTTATCATTATATTTTTTTGTGGATTTCTGCATGTCTTTTGATAATAAACCAAAGGTAAACAAAAAATATTTGAACTTTCATTGGTTAATACTGGTACAATTACAGCTAAGCATATTATATATCAAAAAGAAACCAATAGAAAACTAAAAGTATTTCAAAATATAACTGTCTTATATATGTGAAATAAATTAAGAATAAACTATAAAGAATTTGATTTTTCATTGTGTTTTTTATGGATTTCTGCATGTCTTTCTATTATGTCTATAAATTCCACATCTGGCATATTCATTTTGAGCTTTAACTTCCCATGGAGATTTGTACCTTCATTTTTTTAGTCTTCCAGCTCTGATTCTGCCTTGTGGAGGGAGCACAACTATATTGTTGATGTCACTCAGTATATTTCATGTCGCTTTCATTGGAAGTGGATAAACCGTTAGTTAATATATTTGAAGTATTGATTCTTTTGTGTAGTAATGTGATGCATAGCTGTAAGGTTCTTGATTAAGCTCCCTTAAAACTGCCATCGCATGCTCGTATGGTAGGTGATCAAACTGAAATTTATTGCATGTGCACATAGGTATTCAAGTAAAGTTGTTATCGACAGTTATCATGCATGTCTGATTATTGCATTGATTGATTCAATAATGTTTGAAGTCATTATTGAATACCTGTCATTAATTAAATGTACCTTTGACCATGTCTCATATCCAATTGCTTATAGATACTCTTGGACTCTTAGATCAACTTTCTTAATTTCAGACATGTAGTTCTAAAAGTCTTCTATTTTATTGCAGGTTGCAGCATCTAGGAAGAGTTCTTTGATATGTGCTGTGTTTTTTTAAAAATTTTTCTTAATATTGTTAATGATGTGAAAGATGCAATAGATATATGGAGCTTCAGGGTACACATTTCTTATGGCTGATATGATGCTTTTATGTCTATCAGATACAAAGCATAACTTTTTCCTCATTCGAAATGTTTTTCTCAGTTGTTCGAAAAACCATTTCCGTGAGTCATCATTTTCAGAATCAGTCACACCAAAAGCTAGAGGGAAAATTTTACCTGATGCATTTTGAGTTGTAGCTGTAAGAAGTGTGCCTCCAAATTTTAATTTTAGAAAAGCACCATCTACAATAATGATTGGTATGCAATGCTGCCGTCCGTCTATGCTTGCATATAGTGCAATGAATGCATAAAGAAATGTATTATCTTGATTTTTTTTAAGCTCCACAATTGATCTCGGGTTTATTTTTTTAGATCATGTATAAGAAACTGGGCAGTAACTGATATGATTCTTTCGGTTTCTCTCTAATATATTCTAGTACTTTTTCCTTTGACCTGTAAGTTTGCATGTAATTTATAGATAAGTCATATTCCTTTTTCATATCACTTATTATGTAAAAAGGTGTGTAGACTATTTTTATGCTCATGTATTTAGATTTGATATACTCTGTTATGACAAATTTGGATGCTTGATGGTGACTTCCCAACTTGCATTCTAAAGTGCAGCTGTGCTCATTCTTGTATTATCAAACGATGAAGAGTGTTGTATTTTTGTATCTTGTCACTCTTAATTTCCAGCGGTAATTGTTGTCGAAGCAGTTGAGATAGTACTTCTGGTTGCAGGATTTTAGGACTCTGAATTGAAAGTTTTTAGATATTGCATGTAAAGTGACCACTAATTTGAGCGTCTCCTTATCTTTGTAGAGTTGCTGAGGCTTTATTTCACTGTAATTTCTGTCATATATGATCAATTGCTGACATACAGGGCTTTGAACTTCTTGTTCCTCATTTTTTTCAATATTTTTTGTATATTCAACGAGATCTGAAGTTGTATATGTTCTCTGTGTATTTATGCTCTGATTCTCTGATGATGTTTTTGTTGTAGTTGGAGAATCAAAGAATCTATTTTATTTTTATTTTTCTTGGAAAGTGATGCACAATGGGTACTTTATGCTGTCAGTTTCTTTGCTCGTCAGTTCAATATAGAATTGCAGCGTTGAATCATTTTCTATTTGTAATGACGGGTACTATTCTTTGACTGTAGTTTATTTGTAGCAATTTTTCTTCATTTTCTATTTTCAGACGGGTGGATACTAGTTTGATGAGGTTTTTGGTAGGTGCAGCTGTTTGGAATTTGTATTCCAGTAACTTGAAAGTTTTCGTAAGTGAAAGCATAATTCTATTGTCCATTGTAATGAATAAATACAAGTAATTGCTCCATTCTTGCAAGTATCAGAAACGTATTAGAAACATGAAGTAAACCAAAAGTATTATAAATTCAAAACAAAAAATATATATACAAAGTTTCTGCAAGTAAAAGATGTATAAAAAACGTAAAGAAAACAAAAAGTATTATAAATTCGAAAAAAAGTATACAGAATTTGTGCAAGTATAAGGCGTATCAGAAATGTGAAATAAACCAAAAAGATTTTATATTCAACAAAAAGTATACAGAATTTTTGGGTTTTGAAGATCTGATTTTTGAATTTTTGAAGTGATAAGTATAGATTTTCGACCATTATATGATAGTTTTTGAATAAAAAAAATAATGTATATTATTTTTTTTGTGAGAGACAGTGTTTTATATGAATTGTTTGAAAACTAAAAGCCGTTAATCCCTAGAATTTTATGATTAAAATTTTGATTTGAGGAATGTAATTGCTTTGAAAGAAATCAAAATTGTTAAAAAAAGAGTAATGTACCTATGACATGCAATTCTAGTTGTTTCTTCTGTGATTCGCTTTTGCTTACTTTTCTATTCGGTTGCTTTTTAATTGTTGATTGAATGGAGTATGTTTTTTGTATTTTGATTGAAGATTGCTGCGTTTGTAAGAGGATTTTTGTTGTCTGAAGAGTTGTTAATGTCATTTTTTTTTTTTTGCAGCTGAGGGAGAATATGAAAGTTGCGTTGGAGAAGGTTTGTAATGGTAGGTACAACTGAGGGAGAAGATCGCGTGTTTGAAGACTAGGACACGAGAGTAATTATTTATGTGGCTAGGGACACATGTGTAATATTCAAAAAGTTGAGGTATTTTTATTATTAAGTTGTGTTTCCAGGGTATGCAAGTAATGATCCCTTCCAATTTTCATAATTTTTTAAATTTAATAATTATTCTCATTTTTTATTATTAATTTTTTAATAATTATTAATGCTATAAATAAATAACATTTAATAATATTTTAGTTATTATATAAATATTATTTATTTTGAAATAATTTAATAATTAAAAATGTAGTAATTAGATTAATATATTTTAGTGTTGAATGTATAATATATATTTTTAAATTTGTATAAATTATAAAAATAATTAATAATTTAAGTATTATAATTAACTACTACATATTACATATTTAATAATAAAATGTAACATATTTAAAAAAAAAAAATTAAGATAAAGATGCCAAAAATAAACATTTTGGCAGATTATTGATATTATTTCATTCAAATTCGAATTTTCTAAGTTCTTTTGAGAGCTTTATTTTTAAATTTGCTTTTTAATTTGAGTTATAAATTCATCCCTTGATAATTAGAGTTCTTAGTTGTTAGATAACTAAAGAGTTCTAATTCCTTTGGTTTATGCTAGATAGATCCTTTTTTTAATAATATATTTAAAATATTTTACAAAAAATATGATCCAGTCTTTAATGTTAGTCTTCCAATTATTTATTTATAGCACAATTAATAATTATTAAATTTTTTTTTTGTAAAAGCCCATTCATTGCACTTATTTTATGGCCCAAACTCATAACATATGGGAGACTTAGGGTTGTGCAAGACCCATCCGGTCCGAAATCTTTGGCCCGAACTGAAATTTTGGACCGGATCGGGCAAATCAAGTAAAAAATACGGATCGGACATTTCAGGTGGATAGATATCGGTTAACGAAATGTGGGTCGGTTGTGAATTGGTGCTAACCGACCCGCCCGAACTTTCAAAGTTTACTACTCAAAACGCTGCGTTATATATATATAATTAATAGCTAAAATAGAAATATCGAAAGTTATAAAAATTTTCAAAAATACGGTAATTTTTATTTTTTTCAAAACTTAATCACCGTTTTTTCAGATATATCTTTTTTTTTAATTTTCTCTTTCATTTTTACAGTTTCTTCTTTTATTCTTCTTAACTTATTTTTTTTTATAATTTCTTTTAAAATCTTTCAAATTCTTTATTTTATTTTTCAAACTCAACACTAACCATAATAAGATTTGTAAAGTTAACATCACTAACAATAAATTTACAGCAATAAAAAAAGTTCAAACGTGATTTTTTTTTTCTTCTTCTTCTTATTCTTTTTATTTCTCTTCTTCTTCTTCTCATTCTATTTCTAATTTATTTTTGGATTTGTGTTTATGGTGTTATGAGTGTTGATAGATTTTTTATTTCTCGTTGATTTTATGGGTGTGTGTTGTGATATTTTTGGTTATTTTAATATTGTGTGTCATTTGCTGAATATTATTTTCAGGTTGTTTTAACCTTTTTTAACTATTTTATTTTTTAAAATATTACAAATTTTTTACTGGTTATTCTCAAATTATTTTCTAGTTGTTTTATGATTGTTGAATTGTTGTTTTGACGTTGTGTGAAGTTATTTTGACATTGTTTATTATTTTTTAGTTGCTGAAGGTTGTTTTGACATTTTTTAATTGTTTTATTTCTTTAACTATTGCAAATTTTTTACTTCTTGTTGTCAAATTGTGTTCTGGTTGTTTTCTTATTATTGAATAGTTGTTTTGAGGTTGTGTGAGGTTGTTTTGACATTATTTATTTTTTTAGTTATTGAAGATTGTTTTCAAGTTATTTTGACCTTTTTTAAATATTTTATTTCTTTAAATATTATAAATTTTTTACTAGTTGTTTTCAAATTATCATCTAATTGATTTATAATTATTGAATAGTTATTTTGAAGTTGTGTGAGGTTGTTTTGAAATTAGTTGTTATTTTTTAGTTGCTGAAGGTTGTTTTAATGTTATTTTAAGGTTATTTTGGCATTTTTTAATTTTTTTATTTCTTTAAATATTACAAATTTTTTATTGGTTGTTCTCATATTATTTTTTAGTTATTTTTTTATTATCTTATGGTTGTTGAATAGTTATTTTGAGGTTGTGTGAGGTTGTTTTGATGTCATTTATTATTTTTTAGTTGCTAAAGGCTATTTTCATGTTATTTTGAGGTTGTTTTGAGGTTTTTTTTATTATTTTATTTCTTTAAATATTACAAAATTTTTAGTAAATGAGTAAGTTAATATTTTTAGAAGTAAAATATATGATTTTTGTTAATAAATAAATCCAATGAAACCTGAAATATGGTAGCTCTATTTTATACTTTATAAAACAGAAACAAATAGAGTTATTCGAATCAGTTATTTTTCTGTTGTTTTCTGTTTTTTTGGTTTTTTTTTTATTATTTTGAATTTTTTTATGACTCTATTTGTCATTATTTTATTTCTTTAAATATTAAAAATTTTTAAGTAGATAAGTGAGTTATAATTTTTAAAAGTGAAATATATATATTAGAGATTATTTTGTATTTAGTTTCTTTAGAGGTAATAGAGATAATGTGATATTAAGATTTAGTAGAAGTTAATGTGTCCCACTAGTTATCTAACAACTAGGATCCGTAATAATCTATTGGGATCGTTGCCCAAGGATCTATCTAGTATAAACTGATAGGAATTAGCAACACTAGCTATCTGACAACTAGCACTTCTAATTATCAGGGTTGAAATTGTAACATGCTCGAAGCAAATTCAGATTTTAGCTCTAATAAGAACTCAAGAAAATTCAATTAAGAATTTAAATAAAATCAATCAACTATATTAATAATGATGATTGATACAAGTATTTATAGACTTGTAATTATAAATCTAAACTTGTTCTAAAAAAATAACTCTTTAGGAATAAATAATGACATTCCTAATTAAACACAAATTCTAATTAGCAAAGCAAACATAAAGAAAATCCTAATTAGATAAAAATCGGCCATCGAGACATGGGCATGTCTGAAAGTATACGGGCGTGTAGAAAGCTTCGAGAATTTTAGCAAATTCGACAGACTCCAACATGGCTTGGAACACGGGCTGGACTTGTTCATACATGGGCATATTTTAATGTCTCTTCAGAAACTCGACAGCTACACGGCTTCATACACGGGCGTGTCGTCTAACCGTGTATCATGCAGATGACACTTTAGAAATAAGCATGGGCATGTCTTAGAACATGACCTTGGTACAGGGGCGTGTAAATACCCGTGTCTAACTCGGGATAATTTACGAGTGTTTAACACGGCCTTGCAAAATCATACATGGTGTGTATCAGCCTGATCATAACTAAGTAAATTGACTAACTTAGTTTCCTCCAAATCATCTCCTTTTTGTCCCAAAGGCTTGAGACTCCTTGACATAAGTTCCTTAGCAGTATCTTTTATCCTTTTAGCTCAGGATCTCGTGATTAGTCCTCCATCATAATTCAAAGAATTTAAATTTGGTTTTGTACTTGCATGTCTATATGCATCACTCTCCCCCTCCTCGAAAGGATTCACCCTCGAATCTTTACCTTCAAAATCAAAAGGAAAAAGGTCAGATACATTAAAGGTTGCAGAAACATTATACTTACCTAGGAGATCTAATTTGTAAGCATTGTCATTGACCCTTGCCACAACTTAAAATGGTCCATCTCCTCTAGAATGTAGCTTAGATTTCCTTTGAGTAGGAAACCTTTCCTTATGAAAATGTAACCAAACCCAATCTCTAGGCTCAAAAATCAACTGTTTGCGTCCTTTATTTCTTTGATTTGCCACTTGTTGATTTTTCCTTTCAATATTTTGTCATACTTTTTCATGTAAATTGCATACAAAATCTGCCTTTCAAACACTATCTAAGTTAACTTGCTCACTCATAGGCAAAGGTGATAGATCTAATGATAATAAAGGATTAAAACTATACGCAATTTCAAAATATGAATAATGTGTAGATGAATGCACAACCCTATTATAAGCAAACTCTATATGAGGTAAAATTTCATCCCAAGATTTCATATTCTTCTTAATTATAGCACACATGAGTTGTCCTATTAACAACTTCAGTTTGGCCATCGGTTTGTGGATGATATGAAGTACTAAATAATAATTTAGTTCCCAATTTCGCCTACAAAGTCTTTCAAAAGTAGGACAAAAACTTCACTCACAATAGTTTTAGGTATACCATGCAAACACACTATATTCTTAAAGAATAAATCAGCAATATACGATGCATCATCAATTTTATGACATGAAATAAAATGTGCCATTTTAAAAATATATCAACAACAATATATATGCTATCATTACCACGCCTAGTCCTAGGTAGTCCAAGTATAAAATCCATAGATATATCTACCCAAGGTAATTGTGAAACAGGTAATGGTGTATACAAACCATGTGGATGCACTTTAGACTTAGCTTGCAAACATGTAATGCAATTAGCACAATACTTAGATACATCAAATTTTATATTAGGCAAAAAGAAATGCTCATGTAAAATATATAATGTCTTAGCTATGTCAAAGTGTCCCATCAAACCTCCCTCACATGCCTCATTAATTAACAACATATGCAATGAATATCTAGGTACACAAAGTTACTTTAAACAAAACAAATATCCATCAGGTCTATAAAATTTGTCAAATGTAATTATTTCACATGCATTATATACATTGCTAAAATTAGGATCATGTGTATATAATTCCTTAATATGCTCAAAATCAAGTAATTTAGCATCCAAAGTATTAAGTAAAATGTACCTCCTTGACAATGCATCAGCCAAAATGTTTTCCTTACCTTATTTGTATTTGATAACATAAGAGAAAGACTCAAGAAACTCACTCCACTTAGCATGTCTTTTGTTGAGCTTATTCTGTCCCTTCAAATGCTTTAAACTCTCATAATCAGTATGGATAATAAACTCCTTAGACAATAGGTAATATTGCCACGTTTCCAATGCCCTTACCAAGGCATACATCTCCTTGTCATATGTCAGGTAATTAAGTATTGCGTCACTTAATTTCTTACTGAAATATGCAATCATTTTATCCTCTTATATTTAAATAGCTCCAATTCCCATACCAGAAGCATCACATTCAATCTCAAATATTTTATCAAAGCTAAGCAAAATAAGAATAAGTGTAGAAATTAATTTAGATTTCAGCATGTTAAAAGCATCCTTTTGTTGGGTTACGGGCAGAACATACCAATCAGATTGGAACATGAACGGAGCGGAAATTAAAATTTTATAACCCTTAACCCACCAAGGATCACATGCGTATCATAAAATCGAAGGAAGGGTAAACGAAACTTACCTCTTGTAGATCAATTCTTCAAGCCTTCAAGTACTACATCTTAGTTTATTCGGATCTACAAAGGTGCTGTCCTTCTGAAAAATGACCACCCTCTATAAGTATCCACACACGAACAAGCAAAACGAACAATCTTGTTGAATGCTAGTTCAGATTCGTTTTCTCAAAAACGAATTTAGGGTTTTTCTTTTCTCTCTTAATGTTTTCTATTTTTTCAATCTAAAGACGACCAAAATATATATATGACGCACACACATGTAACTCTTACATATAATACATATATATATATACTAGTCTGCTAGGGTTTAATCAAAAATGAATTTTTAATTATTATATATTTAAAACTCTTTTAAATAATAACAATTTAAATTCAAATCCTTATTAGATAAGGAATTTATATTTCTAACTAAATCCTTATTAAAAATCCTTTACATATTATTTTCTTCTAAAATTAGAAACTATTTAACAGTGTTTGATAAAAATTTTAAACTATACTAATAAAAAAATTAAACTAGAATTATTTTGAAACGGAAAGTATAGTATTATATTAATATAAAATATTAATTAAACTAATAAAATTAATTTAATAAAATATATTAATATTTTTTAAATATTACTAGATGTATCTTATAGGTTGTAACAATACTACTTAAATAATTAAACTAACTAAAAAGTATTTATAAATTATTATTTTTAACTAGTTAAAATATTAAAATATTTTTCTCCACCTTGTGTGTATTTTTCACATACATATCTCATACATACCTTGTAACACCCTCACTACTATTTACTCTATTAATAACATGATTATAGACTTAATGATAATAAAGAATCTCTTACAAAATAATATTACAATACTTTAATGCTAATCTTTAAAACTATCTCAAGGTATTTATTCTCTATGAACATCACAAGATTTACATTATATTTCACAACAAATTTTATTCTCATTCTTCAAATATCTCTAATAAGATCTAATTCATCTTATCAATCTTCTTTATTATCGTGGTCCGCGGCACTGCCATCTCTCGCTGCTGACTAAGCAGATATCAAATACCTATACTGAAAATTTTAAAACAAAACGAGTGTGAGTAATTTCAAAAAGGAAATTACCCAGTGAGTGGATAAAAAGCATTATTTTAAAAACGATAACATAAGGAAATCTTTTAAATCCAACCTCCAATAGTTTCAACAATAAGAACCAATGATCTTCAAAATATTTTATTTATATTCAAATCAATCTCAATTTACAAAAACAACCACATCCATTACTCGTTTGAATATTTCATAAAATCTCTTTTTTTTTACGTATTTATTTACTGAAATAATAGGGATTTAAATAAACATCAGTATTCAATAGTTTCGCTATATTAATATCTATATAGCATCACTAACTAACCTTTCTCTTATACAATCAGGAATTCAGACATAAAACAATTCATCA
>CATIWO010148886.1:0-27138 GCA_949673435.1 Macaranga tanarius | reverse complement strand
ATTTTAATTAGAATTATACATTGAAAGATGGTAAAACTAATGGAAGAGATAAAGATATCATGAATTCATTTAATGATTAGAAATAACTTAAATTATTCATGTCCATAATTTAGGATAAACTTTGCTTTATAATATGTATGCTTGATTTAAATTATTATGAGTAAGGATGAAAGTTAAGCCATGATGTTTAAATTATTGAATGTATGTTTAAACAATTTACAATTGAAAGAGTAAGTTGATACATTATTAAACCCAAGGAATTGCATTGCTTTAAAGAATAATTAAATTATATGGAAAATGATTTGATAGATAAATCATAATAAATGTTATAATTGTTCTAATTGTTGTTGCTCTAGAATTTATTATAATAGTATATTAGCATGTAGATTTTATTTTAATTAAATTAGTACTGTTGTTAAATTTATTTGAGCCTTAAACAAGTTTTAAATAAAATTAATTAGTGGCTAGCTCATTTAATCCTTGTGGGATACGACGCTTGTATGCACCATATACTACTAATTCGATCTCGTATACTTGCGAGTATTGTATTTCAATTTATGCATGAACAAGTTTTTGGCGCCGTTGCCGGGAATTAAATTGGGTTAACACAAAACTTAATTTTGTTTGGCTTGATTTAAGGTAATTTATGTGTTAATTATTTTAAGGTGATTTGTTGTTTGTATTTTATTTATTAAGTGTGTAATCTACATTTTATTATTTTAGGATGTTTTACTAAACTTATTAAGTGTGCATAGATTTTAAGTATTAATATTTTACATCATTTTAGTTTTTCATTTTAAATTTTATTATTTCATTATTGTTATATTTATTATTATTATTGTTATATTTTTTTATTATTATATGTATTTTTGTGTGAGTAATTTTAGGTTTATGTGTTTTAATTTCTATTTTAAATAATTTTTTTAAAAAAAATTTAATTAAATTAAAAAAATTAAAAGGGTGTCGAGTCGGCACCCCAGGCTCAAGTTACCGAGTCGTGAGTGCTCTTGCACTGTCACGACTCGACAAGATCATTTCCCAAGTTGCCGAGTCGTGTATACTCCATTTTTTCTCCTGGGCAGCATGACTCTATTTGGTGTCGAGTGCAGCCTTTCACAACTTCTGCACATTATTTTGTCTTTAACAAGTGCACCATCTCCAACTTCTACACATTATTCTTGTCTTCTTTGTTTTTACATGCACAAATTCTTACACATTTCCTACACAATTCATTTCCTCTGGTTTCATTTAAACATTTAAAAAATTTATTCATCGAGTGTATCATTTCACATTTCATGATTTTTCAATTTATTTCTTCCCTTTTATATAACACCATCTTCACTTCATTTTCTTTTCACTTCATCTTCTCTACATTTTATTTTCTCTACACTTCCATTTTCTCTTCATTTGAATTTTCTCTATATTTTAATTTTCTCTACTCATTTCTTTTACTATTATTTTCTCTTCATCTTTCTTTTCCTCTACACATTTCCCTTGCCATTATAATTATGAAGAAAGCTTCATCATCTTCTAAGGCTTCCAAAGGCAAAGGTAAAGCCATTATTCAACGTAAAGAGGACTACTAACCACGTGATCTATCTCAAAGTTCTTGATGGTCATAAAGTAATGGTGCAACAAATGAAGCAATTCAATGCTAGACAAACTCGTACGGAGCGTTAGCAAAGGCGTCTGTCTCACAAGATTAACCACTTAATTGAGTACAGTGGGTATCACATTGATTCCCCACCACCATCTCCGCAACAAGATTAAGGGAAATTTTATAATCCTTTTCTCCTCATTTCTATTTTGTTTGATTGTCTTTATTGTGCTTGCATGGATACATTGAGGACAATGTGATTTTAAGTGTGGAGGAGTTAAGGAGTTAGATATTTTACTTGCTTTTTGCTTATGTGTGTTCCATTTTTAGTTTAGGTATTGCATTTTAGTTTACTATGCTAGGTTGCATTTCAAACAATTGTTGATCTCATTGTTATACTCCTTTTTATTTTGTAATGGTCTTGTTCTAATTTGTTTCATGCATATATTAAGTTGTAGAGACACTTGAATTTTGATTGATATTCTACTTCACTTGCTTTATGTGCCATGGATGTGGACAAGAGTGTGTAGATTTTGTCTAATCATTTACCTTATTTTATTACCTTTGAAATCTTTTTACCACTTAAATTGTTTAATTTGGATTAATGAATTAAGCTCAAGTTTTAGGGAAATTTTATATGTTTATTTAAGAGAAAATTTTATCCATGATATATACTAGTAATTACTCAATAAAGGATGAGGACCTAGACTAAAAATAAAAAAAAATTAAAACTAAACATAAACAAAATAAAAAAAAATATATATATATATAAATATAGCGAGACGGAGCGTAAAATGCACTCACTAATATTTAAAAAAAATACGAGATGGAGCGTAAAACACACTCATTTTTTATTAAACAAAAATATAATAAACTTGATTATGTTATGGATTCCGAGTAAATCGTATGCATTTGTGTTTGCTCCTCATTTGTATTTGTTTGGAAAGGATTTCTAATGCATGTTCAAGTACTGTTGTATGGTCTAAAAATACCTTGAGAATTAATTGCTAGTGTGTATGTGTGTTCTTTTATCCTCTATTCTTTAGTGGTTTTCCTTTAACTTGAGTTTGATTAATGAATGGGAATTTAATTTGACTTGCATGGATTTCATTTGTAATAATACTTGGTGGGGGTTACTGTATTTTCTACATTATTATTGTCTTTGTTCTAGGCTTTAGAAGACTTGTGGAGTAGATGTTTAATCTCGTTTCTTATTGTTTCTTTAATTTAATGTAGTTATGATCCTTATTATTACTTGATCATGTTGAATTGAAAGGAGTAATTTATTGATTTTTGTTTGAACCTTCATCATTGATGTTGAGTTTTGCTTGAGGGCAAGCAAAGTCCAAGTATGGGGGAGTTTAATTTGTAGTAATTAGCATAGTAAATTTAGTATGTTTCATGCATAATTAGGTTGCATTATGTTTACATTTTAACTTAATTGTAATGCATTTAATTAATAATCATAAATACTTTTAGTTTTCATTGATGTTGATTAAATTTATATGCATTTGGATGGTTTTCTAATGTTTTTGAAGTTTATTTGAGCTTAGGGAAGTTATATAGGAATATAGGAGACATTCAAGATCAAAGGAGGTGAAAAAGGAAAGTTTTCGAGTGTTTGGGGCTGTCACTACTCAGCAACATCTTCACTAGTCGTGACAGTGAACAATCTTCACTAGTCGGCAAGCTACTTCACTACTCGGCAAGGTGTGAAAAGTTATGACTGCTCGGACCATGTCGTACTCTTTTATCCATAACTCCCTCTACAGAACTCGAATTCAAGTGATTCAAGAGGCTGTGGAAAGCTATTTCAGAGGGCTATAATTTCATTTGTATTAATTACCACAAATGCCTTTGAAGTGACTAGAAATGCTAAAGTATATGACTCTTCACCAAAGAGTGATTTGCACCCTTTTATTTATTAACTTCCAAAGCATATATATTCTTTATTATTATCTTTAGAAAGGAGGACAGCAATATAGAACACTTTTTAGCCATGGAAAATTATTAGAAATAAGAAGAACAACAAAAAATTCAAAAGGAGAAAGAAGGCTTGAAGATTGGAATGACAATTTAAGAGTTTGATGCTTTCTTCTTCTTTATGGTTCTAAATTGTGTAACTCTTACTATATCTTCTTGTATTTATTTTACTTCTATGGATATAGATTAATTGCATATTGTTGGGATTTATTTTCATATCATGAACGATGGTTGTTAATTAATGAAAGTTAATCATTTCTTCAAGAATGTATTTTATATTTATTGTTCTTAATGCTTGTTTATTTTTGGCCAACTTAAACATGATTTTAATTAGAATTATGCATTGAAAGATGGTAAAACTAATGGAAGAGATAAACATATTATGAATTCATTTAATGATTAGAAATAACTTAAATTATTCATGTCCATAATTTGGGATAAACTTTACTTTATAATATGTATGCTTGATTTAAATTATTATGAGTGAGGATGAAAGTTAAGCCATGATATTTAAATTATTGAATGCATGTTTAAACAATTTATAATCGAAAGAGTAAGTTGATATATTATTAAATCCAAGAAATTGCATTGCTTTAAAGAATAATTAAATTACATGGAAAATGATTTGATAGATAAATCCTAATAAATGTTATAATTGTTCTAGTTGTTGTTGCTTTAGAATTTATTATAATAGTATATTAGCATTTAGATTTTATTTTAATTAAATTAGTACTGTTGTTAAATTTATTTGAGCCTTAAACAAGTTTTAAATAAAATTAAATAGTGGCTAGCTCATTTAATTCTTGTGGGATACGACACATGTATGCACCATTTACTACTAATTTGATCTCGTATACTTGCGAGTATTGCATTTCAATTTATGCATGAACAATGAGAATAGGATTATTGTCAATGCAGCCTCTAGCGGTAAGGGGATGGATAAAACGGCTAAGGAGGCTGTTACTTTACTTAAAGAGCTTGCATCTCAAGGATACATGGGTAATGAGACAAAAATGGCAAAAGTAAGAGGAGTTTTGGAGCTTGACACCATCAACTTATTGAGTGCAAATGTAGATGCTCTCACTAAGTTGGTAAGTAAATCTCAAATTAATTCTTTAGAAAGTGCTAATGTTATTTGTGAGCTGTGTGGAGGATCTCATTCATATTCTCAATGTAATGTGAGTTCTAATAAGGATGTGAGTTATGTGCAAGGAGCTTTTAACCAAAGAGGAGGGCTGAACTCAAACTCTTATAACTCTCAATGGAGAAATCATCCTGGATTTTCATGGTCAAATCCATCCTCTCAACTAAACCTTTCATTTAACCCAAATTCCAAACCATAAACCCACCTGGTTTTCCTATGAAACTAAATCATCCTTCTTTTAATCTACCACCACCACCAAAGTCTAATTTAGAGAGTCTTATGGAGTAATTCATAAACCAACAATCAACCACCAATAAATAATATGTGGATCAAGTCAAGCAAATTAATACAAGAATTGATCAACTTATTTCCCATAATCGCATCCTTGAAAACCAAATTATTCAACAAGCCTCTTCAACTCCTCAATCTTTAGGAAGACTACCTAGTCAACCTGAATTTCAATCTAAGGAAACTTGTCAAGCAATAAACTTGAGGAGTGGTAAAGAAGTTGGAGGTGCTGTATCACCCGCCTTTTAGAATATCCATTCTGTCCTCATGTATTTAATATTACACATAATAGTTTGTGATTGTGCATGAGTTATAGAGAGGGATTGAATTGTAAGGACAGTTTGGACTAATTTGTCATAATAACAAGTTGTGGGTTATTAGGTAATAATTCTATTTCATTAAGGAGGCAATAAGATATTTTGGTAATATAAACCCATAATTATCTATATATTTATTATTGTATATTTATTATGGTTATTTAGGTGATAATTATACATTAAAGGAAGGGGACACCTAATGGGGGCAAATGGAGAGTTTTCATTGGTTGTGTGTGTTAGTGTATATATGTGGTTGTGGTGTAAAGATTTGTAGAGATATTGGAGAAGAAAAGAGAGGGAGTTCTTGAGTGACTTTTAGAGAGTTTGTGATCTTGCTTAAGCTAGCAATCAATATCTTTGGGAAGCTTTATGAGGTATTATATCCATTGGAGTCCTAATTGGTAATCTTTACTTGTGATTTTGATTGTTTTAAGTTGAGTTGTGACTTTGGGTAATTCAGGTTCTGTTTTCATATTGTATTAGTCCTAATGTTTTTCCCATAACTTTGGCTATAGAGCTCTGATTTAAGTATGGTTAGAGGCTCTGAATACTTCAGAGAATACTCTAAAATATTTATGTTTTGTACTTAAACTGAATCTGTTGTTAAGAGGGTCGAATAAAGCCAGAAATTTTTATTGCTCATGCTAATACCCTATTCTATCCGAATGGACTTAAAAATCCATAATTAATTCTCTACATATGCTAATTGTGTGATTTTAGTTGGGAATGAAATTAGACCCATATATGTAGAGTTTGTATGAATTTGGTGATTGTAGGATGTGTCTATAATTTTTAAAAGCAGCATGAACTCCATGCATCAAACATGCCTGTAGTAGTATATAGGTTGGTTTGTGAATTTTCTTGTGTGTTGGTTATATGGTGATATCTAGAGTTGTAGAACTCCAAATTGAGCAAAGTTGGATGCTCTGAAAACTTCAGAGAGTCTTCTAGACCTTTTGTGTTTTAAGCCTGAGCTGAATTTGCCATTAAGGTTGTTTGGCAGGGCTCGACATTTTCTTGTTCAACCTATTGGCTCTATTTTTGATAATTTTAATAAAAAAATTCATAAATAATTTTGTACATGTTCGACTTGAGTTATTTAAATTAGAATTGACAATGGACTCATATTACTAGCTTCAGTAGAAGTTTCATGGTCATTGGACTTATGTGTAAATTATTTGAATACATTGAATCTTGAGCATAGAGTTGCACCTAGTTGCATTTGAGTGCAAGTGTAATGTGAGCTATATGAGATTGATAAATGATTGCATATAGGAGTTGATAGAGATAGAGGAGACCCTACTCAATAGGAGGAGCTTTTCTTCTTGAAGGATTTGAAAGCTTAGAGGTAAGTGATTATTAATAAAATGCCTATACATATATTGATTCTTAAGTAAATATTATTGCTTGACTATGTTTGGTTTGTATAAGCCAATTGATGTGGTAAGAAGTGTGCTATATTTATATTGAGACTTGTGATAAATCATGAATGATGCCACACATGTGTTGAATTATACAAGCCACTTGATGTGGTATGGGTTAACATGTATTGTTTATGAGAATGGTGAATAGTGATTCACTATGTTGATTGGAAATGATGTAAAATGAAATATGGTTATGACATGTGAATGATGTATATATGTATGTGGTTATTAAATGAAATGTGAGGAATGTGAAAAATACATGTGGTAGTGGAGACTGAGCTGGGCAGAGAGCCTCCACTGATTAAAAAAATATATGTGTGATAGTGGAGACTGAGTTGGGCAGAGAGCCTCCACTGATTGTGAGATCTGAGACTGAGCTAGGCAGAGAGTCTCAGAAGTGGCCATCTGTATGAGAAATGTAAATATGTGAGATCTGAGACTGAGCTGGGCAGAGAGTCTCAAGAATGGCCACTTGTATATAAAAAAAAATATATAATATGTGAGGAATAAAGCAACGTGTGAGAAACGTGTAATGATAATTCTGGCCGGATAACTAACTTGCATAATCATGCATTGTTGCATTATGTTTATATATATATGTTGAATGTGGATTTAATGTGAGGATTATGATTGTGGATTGTTTGAATTGGTGTGATTTGGTCTATATGAGGAACCAACAATGGAATTTTGGTGTTTGGATATATTTTTATGATGTTTTGAATATTTTACAGGTTGTTAGACACGGCCATGTGGTTTAAACACACGGCTGTGCATATGTAGGATTTGGTTTTAGAATTTCATGCATGACCATGTACAAATAATAAGAAAAATGATGGAAGTAGGCACGGCCATGTGCCTTCTTGGCATGGCCATGCAGTTTTAGGGACAAAAGTAAATTAACGGCCATGCATATCCAGAATGAAAAATACAAGCCTTAGGTATGGCTGTGTATAAATTCTGCATGGCCGCGCTAGTTCAATATGCCATTTTGGCACGGTCATGCACAACCTTTTATATTGAATTCTTGTAATTTGTTATAAAGAAAATTTTATTTAATTAGTTCTTGAGAAGTATTACATTTAGTGTTTTATTAATAATTTCTTATTGAATTGCAAGCTCATTCCTTTGCAATTTATGTTTTTCAAGACATAGTTTGAAAGAGTTTGAAGTGTGCCTTGTTAGAGAGCTCTAATGGGTTGAGGTGAGTTTGGTGTCGACAATCTCATCCTCATATGGCACATAGCATTTAGCATCGGTATAGCATTGTGTATGTTTAGTATGAATGTGTAATGTTATGTTTAATAGTAGGCTATGTACATTGTACAAACTTTAATATATTTATGATAGAATTGCGAAATTTTCTTTTGTCACATGTTGGTGTATTATTATAGACACATATATGTGGTACTTTGAGGGTGCTAAATTAAGTGGTATCAGAGCATAGATTAGATTCCATCGGGATATGAGAATATGTTGTATTCATGGCATATCATGCATAAGTCATAGATGACATATAGTTGATATGTGTTGCATATGACAGGATGGAAGGACACCAAGCTCAACCCATCAGCCAAATGAGTCATTAAAGTCAAATTTTAGAAAAATACATGTGCATGCTTTACATAAGCTTGAATAAATTTCTATTTATAGCCCCTCTATAAGATGTATGTTTTTGTATATTAGTGAATTGATTAAGAGATAAGAATAATGAGTCAAAAGCAAGTAGATAGCACTGTTGATGAGAACTATGAAAATATAAGAGAGCAAGATGCAAAGGTTTCTACAGTCTTAGTGATTCCACCACAGCAAAGGATGATTATAGAATAAGAAGAGAATTCTAGATTAACTTGGTTATACTGATGCAAGAGAATTAGTTATACAGTGTCATTGTTTGAGCAAGATACTTTAGGAGCTGGTGGAAGATAATAATGGGAAGTGAAAATGTACTAATGACTATGATTTGGATAGACTTTTCTTTTAAAGCATTTAAGGAGAGATATATTTTAGAGGCATATATAGATAGAACAAAGATTGAAATCTTAGAATTGAGGCAAAATGATTCACCTGTGGCTAATTATGAGGCGCAATTTGAGAGATTATCGACGTATGTTCCTGAGGTAACAACTAATGAGTTAAAGCAAAAGAGACTTGAGAAAGGATTGAATTCAAAGATTTGAGAGAGAGAATGATAATTAAATCACTAAATTGCAGAGATTCAGTAAAAATTACATTATGTGCTGTAAGGGTTATCGAGGAAGAGAGAGAGCTTTAGAAGCTAAAAGAATCTAAGTGTCAACAAAGTGAATTTAGAGGATATAGTGAGCATTTGTTCGGCTAACTAATGAAGGAAAGACTCAATAGGGAATTTGGAGAATCTAAAAAAAAAAAAAGTTGATTGTAAATCTATGGGTGGTACAATATTTCCAGGATGCAATTGCAACGATGGTAGTAAGAAACATTCAGGTAAGTGCTGGGGTCCTAAGCCAAGGATATGTTATTATTGTAAAAAATTAGGTCAAATTATTGAAGACTGTCCATTGACAAGAAATGATGGAAGATCTCAATTAATTGAGTCAAGTGGTACAAACAGAAAAATATGATAAGGATTTTGCTTAGAACTATTACTTGACATGAAATGTGTGAACTTAATAGTTATGGAGTTGAAAGAAGAATAGTATTATTTTGAGAATAAATTGGGTATGAAATTATCATGATTTTATAACTTATTGTGTAAAGAGATAGTTATACATATTCGAGAGTAGAGAACATAGAGATAGTAGGTGAAGAAGAAACTGTATATGTTTGATGATTCTAGTTGCAATTACATCATATGTGATTTGAAATAGGCAAGAAGTCTATGTAATTAATGTTGAAGATTTAATGAAGATTAAGTTGAGAAGAATGGGTGAATTTAGATAAGCTATTAAAATTATTTCAGTATTGGAAGGTAGATTTGGAATTAAATTATACCCAGGATCGCATCAGTATTGATTACTTTATAGAGAATAGTATCATGGGAATTGAAAGAGATAAAAGAGGATAAATTGACGAGCTGAATAGTATACCAAGGAAGTATTAATTCCGCTTATATAGAACAAAGATAATAGGGAGTAATTATATGTTGATTATGAATTATTGAACTATATTTTAATAAAGACTAATAATTATTATTATGAAGTGAGGACTTGTTTGATTAATGGAAATATGTTACAGTGTTTTGAGGAAGAACGAATTTGAAAATTTAGACATTGATAACTTTGGATGACATAATGTTTTATTGCCGAGAAGACATTCGGAATTCGGTATGGATATCATAAATCTCTGATTATGTCATTTGGAGTGATTAATAAATTAGTTATGATTATGATATTTATTAACCATAATTTTTAATGGTATTAGAAGTAGTTGTGATTGTTTTATTTTATAATGCTTTTATTTATTAAATAATAAAGAATATGGTAAGTATTCCTGAATAGTTTTGGCAGGGAAAGGTAGTTGTATAATACTTTAGTAAAAATAAATTAAGAGTGAGGAAATTATTTTCCTTGAGAAGGAAATTATGAGGGGAGTGGATTGAAATTTATTAACAAAGCTGTGGAGGATAATGTAAAGCAAACACTATTACTCTCGTGTTATATTCTTCGACTTATGATCTAAAGCTCTTTATTGTTAACTAGTTTTGAGAAAGTTGGAAGATATTAATTGTGGGAAATATTAGAAGTTTGAAACGTGTTTTCACTTAGAAAGAATTGAGCCAAGGTAACAAAGATGTCATAAATTTTGAATTCTTGTTATGAGTGGTCAACAAGGAAAGCAAAATTGAAGAGTTGATGTATAGAAACATAATATCAGTCTTTGCAGAAGTTATAACTACCAATGATGTTAAAATAGACTCATAATACCCATTCCTATAGGAAATCAAAGTTATGGGATTTATGTGTATGATTTTACTATAAATGGAATTGTAGATAATGGATTAAATTAGATGAATTAGGGTATAAGTGAGATGTGTTGTATATATATTGGATGTATGGTCATATGTAAGAGCTATAAGAGTAAGGAAGATATAAACAGCTAGAAGAACTCTCACTTGTTGAAGTGGAAAGTATTTTGGTAAGTACTTACTAACATGATGCATATATTTTATTTTTTTTATATGTTATGAATTTAATAGTAAATGTGTTCTTACTTGGATAATTAAGCAAGCAATATGAATCATTATATATGCATATAGTGAGATGTGTGATTGGATATATTATAGAATATGGTGAATGATATTATTATCTTTTGACGAGAATTGGTGTGAAATGATTGTATTGTAGATTGTGAATTATGGTGAATATTATATTCCTGTATGATGAATGTTATAAACATGAGAATGAATTAGAGATTATGGATGGAATGTTAATATAATGACTTATTGTGATGCAATTATGTTGAGTTGTGTTGTATATGATGTGTTGTGTTTCACAAGAAGGTGAAACAAGTGAAGAATTATATGAGAAATATACCAAATGTGGCTTTGTATGAGGTGATGGTATGAAAATGGTTTTGGTCAGATATTAAGCAATGAGATGGGAATGTGAATGTATGCATTCTTGCATTTATGTGAATTATTGCGAGATGCTATCCTTATTATTGAGATGAATGCAAATACTAATTATAGTATTGAGATTTGAAATTTATGTGATGTATACTCAATTGTTATTGATTATTTTTATACTTATCTAGTATAGAATTAATGAATGTAGGTGTTAGAGACGATGAAGTGTAACTGCACATATTTGACTATATATAATCCTTTATATGTGAGGTATTTGTGAATGAATTGATAATGTTAAGTATGTTTTTGAAGTATTTCTGAGTTGCTTTGAGCCTCATTTAAGTGTGGGAAAGTTTGCATAGCTTTGGGAAGGCTAAGTAGGGAATTTTAAGATTTGAAAGGAAAGGAAAATTGAGTCTGAAACACGTGGAATAGTATGAAACTATAGAAAAAGGTGGAATATTGTCATATAAATTGACTTTGCTAAGGGAATTTTTTCCTATTCATGATGTATTCCATATGTCTATATTCATGATATATTCCATGTGTCTATGTTAAGGCGGTATAAATCGGATCCTTATCATGTGATGTAGGAGCTTGAGATAGAGATTTCTGAAGGATTGACTTATGAGATAGGACTAATAGAAATTTTAGATCAAAAGGTGAAGTGGTTAAGGAATAAAGAGATTCCAATAGTAAAAGTGAAGTAGAGTCATCATGCCTAAAGAAGCATCATAGGAAGTAGAAGAGCTAATGAAGTAGAAATACTCATATTTTTTTTCTATAAGATAATAAAATATTAAATTTTGGGGATGAAATTTTCTGTAAGGAGGGGAGAAATGTAACACCCGCCTTTTAGAATACCCGTTCTGTTATTATGTATTTAATATTTCACATAATAGATAGTGAACATATTTTAGTTTAGGATTGTGCATGAGTTGTAGAGAGAGACTAAATTGTAAGGAAAGTTTGGACTAATTTATCATAATAGAAAGTTGTGGGTTATTAAGTAATAATTTCATTTCATTAAGGAGGCAATAAGATATTTTGGTGATATAAACCCATAATTATCTATATATTTATTATTGTATTTTTATTATAGTTATTTAGGTGATAATTATACATTAAAGGAAGAGGACACCTAATGGGGGCAAATTGAGAGTTTTGATTGGTTGTGTGTGTTTATTTATACGTGTGTGTATATGTGTGGTTGTGGTGTAGAGATTTTTAGAGATATCAAAGAAGAGAAGAGAGGGAGTTCTTGAGTGATTTTTAGAGAGTTTGTGATCTTGTTTGAGCTAGCAATCAATTGCTTTGGAAAGCTTTATAAGGTCTTATATCCATTGGAGTCCTAATTGATAAGCTTTACTTGTGATTTTGATTATTTTAAGTTGAGTTGTGACTTTGGGTAATTCGGGTTCTATTTTTATATTGCATCAGTCCTAGTGTTTTTGCCATAACTTTGGCTATAGAGCTCTAATTTGAGTATGGTTAGAGGCTTTGAATACTTCAGAGAATCCTCTAAAATATTTATGTTTTGTACTTAAACTGAATCTGCTGTTAAGAGGGTTAAATAAAGCTAGACATTTTATTAAAAATCCATATTTAATTCTCTACATATGCTAATTATGTGATTTTAGTTGGGAATGAAATTAGACCTGTATATGTAGAGTTTGTATGAATTTGGTGATTGTAGGATGTGTCTATGATTTTTAAGAGCATCATGAACTTCATGCATGAAACATGCTAGCAGTAGTATATAGGTTGGTTTGTGAATTTTCTTGTGTGTTGGTTATATGGTGATATCTAGAGTTATAGAACTCCAAATTGAACAAAGCCAGATGCTTTGAAAACTTTAGAGAGTCCCCTACAATATTTGTATTTTTGAGCCTGAGCTGAATTTGCTATAAGATTGTCTGGTAGGGCTTGACATTTTCTTGTTCAACCTATTGGCTCTATTTTGGCCGATTTTAATAAAAAATTCATAAATAATTTTGTACATGTCCAAATTGAGTAATTCTAATTAGAATTGATAGTAGACTCATATTACTAGCTTCAGTAAAAGTTTTATGATCATTAGATTTATGTGTGAATTATTTGAATACATTGAATTTTGAGCATGGAGTTGCACCTAGTTGCATTTGAGTGCAAGTGTTATGTGAGCTATGTGAGACTGATATATGATTGCATGTAGGAGTTGATAGAGATAGAGGAGGCCCTACTCAATAGGAGGATCTTTTCTTCTTGAAAGAGTTGAAAGCTTTGAGGTAAGTGATTATTAATATAATGCCTATACATATATTAATTCTTAAGTAAATATTATTGCTTGACTATGTTTAGTTTGTATAAGTCAATTGATGTGGTAAGAAGTGTGATATATTTATATTGAGACCTGTGATGAATCATAAATGATGCCACATAGGTGTTGAATTATGCAAGCCACTTGATGTGGTATGGGTTAACATGTATTGTTTATGAGAATAGTGAATAGTGATTCACTATGTTGATTGGAAATGATGTAAAATGAAATATGGTTATGACATGTGAATGATGTATATATGTATGTGGTTATTAAATGAAATGTGAGGAATGTGAAAAAAACTTGTGATAGTGGAGACTGAGCTAGGCAAAGAGCCTCCACTGATTATGAGATCTAAAACTGAGTTAGGCAGAGAGTCTCAGAAGTTGCCATCTGTGTGAGAAATGTAAACGCGTGAGATCTGAAACTGAGCTGGGTAGAGAGTCTCAAGAATGGCCACTTGTATATAAAAAAATATATGAAATATGTGAGGAATAAAGCAACGTGTGAGAAACGTGTGATGATAACTCCGGCCGGATAACTAATTTGCATAAACATGCATTGTTGCATCATGTTTATATATATATGTTGAATATGGATTTACTATGAGGATTATGATTGTGGATTGTTTGAATTGGTATGATTTAGTGTATATGAGGCACCAACAATAGAATTTTAGTGTTTGAATATCTTTTTGTGATGTTTTGAATATTGTACAGGTTGTTAGACACGGCCATGTAGTTTAAACACACAGTCGTGCATATGCAGGATTTGGTTTCAAAATTTCATGCACGGTAGTGTGCCTTTTTGGCACGGCCGTGTACAAATAATGATAAAAATGATAGAAGCAGGTACGGCCATGTGCCTTCTTGGCATGGCCGTGTATTTTCAAGGAGAAAAGTGCCAATTCAGGCACGACCGTGTATAAATTCTGCATGGCCGTGCAAGTTTAATGTGACATTTTGGCATGGCCGTGTGCATTTCCTGCACGGCCGCGCGCAACCTTTTATGTTGAATTCTTGTAATTAGTCATAAAGTAAATTTTATACCTTTTTTTTTAATTAGTTCTTGATAAGTATTACATGTAGTGTTATATTAACAATTACTTATTGAGTTTCAAGCTCATTCCTTTGCAAATTATATTTTTCAGGACATAGTTTGAAAGAGTTTGAAGTGTGCCTTGTTGGAGAGCTCTGGTGGGTTGAGGTGAGTTTGGTGTCGACAATCTCATCCTCATATGGCATATAGCATTTGGCATCGGTATAGCATTGTATATGTTTAGTATGAATATGTAATGTTATGTACAATAGTAGACTGTGTACATTGTACAAACTTTGATATATTTATGATAGAATTAAGAAATTTTCTTTTGTCATGTGTTGGTGTATTTTTGTGGACACGTGTATGTGGTACTTTGAGGGTACTATAGGTGCTTCATCAAGCAAGAAGAAGATTGTGAATGAGGATGATGATGAGGGTATAGGTGAGACAAAAGTGGATGATATTATGAAGCATAATGAGCATGAGAAGTGTGGTAAGGAAGAGAAGAATTAAGCAAGAATGATGAGCCTAAGATTGACCTTAGAACTTTACCTTTCCCACAAAGGTTTAAGGCGCAATCTTGACAAGAAATTTGGTAAATTTCTTGATCATTTGAAGAAGATTACTATTACTATACCTTTTATGGATGCCATTAGAGATATGCCCACTTAGGGTAAATTTTTGAAGGACATTGTGACCCCCAAGGGTAAGGTTGAAATGTATGGGCTAGTTTCACTTGTTGAAGAATCTAAGGCAATGTTCATAAAAACTCCACCAAAACTCAAAGATCCAGGTTGCTTTACTACTCCTTGTAGAGTTGGAGATATTGCTTTTAACAAATCTTTGTCTGATATAGGTGCAAGTGTGAGTCTAATGCCTTATTCCATATATAAGAAGATAGATGTTGGTGATTTGAAACTTACTACCATGTGCCTTTCCATGGCAGATAAATCTATCAAGTATCCACTTGGAGTTCTTGAGAATGTACCTACTAATATGGGTAAGTTTATTATTCCAGCAAATTTTATTGTGATGGATATGGAGGACCCCGAAATTCCTATATTGTTGGGAAGGCTATTTTTAGTGACCGTGGGAGTGGTCATTGATATGAAAAATGGCAAAATCAAAATGGAAGTGAACGATGAGTCCATTGTTTTTTATGTTTTTAAGATGATTAAGGAAGCATCACCTATTGAAGTTTGTGAAAGGATTGATTCGCTTGATGTTATTGATGAATCTGTGAATAATGTGGTACATGAGTGTGTGGGCCAAGAACCTTTGGCGATTTGTTTGTCACAAGGGGCTGATGAGAAACCTGTCAATATAGAGGTTGTGGCTTATGTAAGAATGTTGGAATCAACTCCATATGCCTTTCCTTATAAGCATCAAAGATATGAGCCACTAAGGAAGGAGGATGATCCTAAGCCTTCCTCACCAAGTGACGCACCTAAGTTAGAGCTTAAGCCTTTTCCCTCCACTCTAAGGTGTAAGGAGCATGGATTAGTACTCAATTGGGAGAAGTGCCACTTCATAGTACAAGAAGGGAGTATTCTTGGGCACTTGGTATCAAGAAGAGGTATTGAAGTTGAGAGAGCAAATATAAAAGTGATTGCTAATTTGCCATCCCCAAAGTGTGTTAAGGATATAAGGAGCTTTCTTGGACATGCGGGTTTTTATAGAAGATTTATCAAGGATTTTTCCAAGATAGCAAAGCCATTATGCAAACTACTTGCTAAGGAGGCTGTTTTTAAGTTTGATGAGGCATGTATTAATGCATTTGAAACTTTGAAAAGAGCTCTTATTTCAGCACTTGTTTTGCAACCACCTAATTAGGAGCAAGTTTTAAAGAATCAAAAGGAGATACAACGTCAATTGAGTGAGATGGAGGCTTGGAACCATCAACTTGATTGTTTACGCACAATTTGAAATGCAATACCTGCAAGTATATGAGATCGAAATAGTAGTATATGGTGCATACAAGTGTCGTATCCCACAAGGATTAAATAAACTAGCCACTAATTAATATCATTTAACACTTGTTTAAAGCTCAAATAAATTTAATAATAGTTCTAATGAATTAAAATAAAACTTAAATGCTCAATCTACTAACTTCAACTTATTTAAATAATTATTCACACTAAATTCTAAATAACAACAATTAAAGTAATTATAACAATTATTAGGATTTATCTCTTAATTCATTTTCTATGTAATTTAATTATTCTTTAAAGCAATGCATTTTCTTGGGTCTAATAATGTATCAACTTACTCTTTCAATTATAAATTGTTTAAACATGCATATAAAAATTTAAACACTATGGCTTAACTTTCATCCTCACTCATAATAATTTAAATCAAGCACACATATTATAAAGCAAAGTTTATCCTAAATTATGGACATAAATAATTTAAGCTATTTCTAATCATTAAATTAAGTCATGTTATATTTATTTCTTCCATTAGTTTTACTATCTTTCAATGCATAACCCTAACTAAAATTATGTTTAAGTTAGCCAAACATAAACAAGTATTAAAATTAATAAACATAAAATACATTCATTGAAGAAATTGATTAACTTTCATTAATTAATAACCATGGTTCATGATATAAAGATAAATCCTAACAATATGCAATTAGTCTATATCCATAGAAGTAAAATAAATACAAGAAGATATATAAGAGTTTCACAATTTAGAAAATTAGAAAGCATCCAAACTCTAGAATTGTCCTCTCAATCTTCTAGCTTTCTTTCTCCTTCTTAATTTTCTTGTCTCTAATATTTTTATATAGCTAAAAAGTGTTTTCTATTTTTGTCATACCTTCTAAAGGTAATAATGAAGTATATATCTTCTTAGGAAGTTAATAAACAAAAGGGTGCAAATCACTCTTTGGTGAAGAGTTATATTCTTTAACATTTCTAGTCAATTCAAGGGCATTTTCTTTAATTCATCCAAATGAATTTAGTATCTTCACAAAAGTTGTAGCCCTTTGAAATAGTTTCCAAAATCTCTTGAATCACTTGAATCTGAGTTCTGTAGAGGGAGTTATGGCTGAAAGAGTGCAACATGGTTTGAACAGTCGTGTCCTTTCACACCCATGCAGAGTTGGCAAGAGTGTGCCGAGTCAGGAAGAGAGCGTGTTGTCACAACTCATGAAGGAACAGAGAAGTGTGCCGAGTCATGACAATGCACTTTGATGCTAATTCGGCAAGATGGTGCCGAGTTAGTGCCGAGTGGTGTCAACTCCAAACACTCCAAAGCTTGCCTTTTTTAACTCCTTTAACCTTGAATGACTTCTATATGACCATATAACTTTCTTAAACTTTAAATAAACTTCAAAAACATTAATGAACTATCCAAATGCATATAAATTTACTTGACAATAATGAAAATCAAAAGCATTTGTGATTATTAATGAAATGCATTACAATTAAGCTAAAATGTGAACTAAAAGCAACCTAATTATGCATGAAACATCCTAAAATTACTATGCTAATTATCACATATCAAACTCCCCCACACTTAGACTTTTCTTGCCCTCAAGCAAAACTCAAAGATCAAAGATGAAGGTTCAAACAAAAGATCAATAGATTACTCCTTTTAATTCAAAATGATTAAGCACTAATAAGGGTCATAACTATATTAAATCAAAGAAACAAAAGGAAAAGAGATTGATCATCTACTCCACAAGCTTTCAAAAGCCTAAAACAAAGACAATAATAATGTAAAAAATAAAGTAACTTTTACCAAGTATTATTACAAATGAAATCCATGCAAGTCAAATTACATTCTAATTCATTAATCAAACTCAAGTTTAAGGAAAACTACTAAATCATATAGGACAAAAGAAAGCACACACACACTTACAATTAATCTCAAGGTATTTTTACACCATACAACCTTACTTAAGAATGATTAGAAATCCTTTCCAAACGAATGCAAATGAGGAGTAAATACAAATGCACACGACTTACTCGAAATCTATAACATCATTAAGTTATTTTATTTTATTTATTTTTTTAGGCGATGTGTTTTACGCTCCGTCTCGCATTTTTTTCTTTATTTTTGTTTTTTTTAAAAAAAATTTTTTGAATTTTCAAGTCCTCATCCTTTATTGATTAATTACAAGTATGTATCATAAATATAATTTCTTCTTTAATAAGCATATATCATTTCCCTAAAACTTGAGCTTAATTCATTATTCCAAATTAAATAATTTAAGTGATTAAAAATTTCAAAGGTAATAAAATAAGGCAAATGTCACCACTAAATCTATACTCTCTTGTCTAAATTCATGGCACATAAAGCAAAGGGAAGTAAATATTCAATCAAAATTCAAAGTGTCTCTACAACTTAATATATTAATGAACAAAACTAGAAAAAAAATCATTCTAAATACAAAAGGAGTATAAAAATAAGATAAAAAATTATTTGAAATGCAACCTAGCATAGTAAACTAAAAATTCAATACTTAAACTAAAAATGCAACACATATAAACATAAGCACATAAACATAAAAACATAAAGCATAAAGCAATTAAAATAACTAACCCCTCCTCCACACTTAAAAATACATTGTTCTCAATGTATCCATGTAAGCACAATAAAGACAATCAAGCAAAATATAAGTGAAGAGAAAAGGATTAAAAAAGCTCCTTTAATCTTGTTGCGGAGATGGTAGGAGGGAATCAATGTAATACCCACTATGCTCAATTAGGCGGTCAATCTTATGAGATATACATCTTTGCCAATGCTCTGTACGATTTTGTCTAGCATTAAATTGCTCAATTTGTTGCATCATTGCTCTTTGACCATCGAGAACTTGTTGCCACAAAGCCAAATCACTAGGAGCACTAGATCCTCCTTCTCCAATTGCCACATTCGTAGAAGGTGGTTGTTCTTCACCCTCCTCACTTGTATAGTGTTCCTGGGCATCAAGTTCTTCCTTATTTTCCTCCACCACTCACACCACTTGGGGAGTTTGCTCTCTTTTGATCAAACAAGAATGTTCTCGTGCATGCTTAAGGTTGAAGTGAGCGTCAATTACTTCTTCATGTGTAAAATCTTGCTTGGTGAAATGGATTATCCTAACACATCTCATACTTGACAAAGAAGATTGTGAAATACTAAGAGCAATAGCAATTTGAGTAATCACATGACCATAGGTCAAAGGACCCATAGATGTGGTAGAAAAGTCAAGCAATTGATTTAAAACCCAATAATTCCAATAAATTGGTTTCTTTTCATAAATGCACCACATTAAAAAAAATTCTTGGGTGGAAACTCGATTGCCTTCTGATTTTCCAAACAGAAGACATGCAAGTATTTTATATTAAAGCCATATTTAGCAAAACCAAACACATTCTTTATGAAATTAGGAGTCAATTGATAATTAGCGCCTAACTTGCAAAAGTCTAGCGCATGCTTGTCCATTTCGTTCAAATCCAAAGAACAATAAAATTCTTGAGTCAATTGCACATAAGAATCATTTTCCAAATCAACAAATTTCTTAAGTCCTATTGACTTCAACAATTTCTCTATAACATTAAGGATGCCTATTTTTTCAATAATTGTCTTAGGCAAGAATCTAAAACCAACAACTTCCCTAATTCTATATTGAACATATTTATCTCTCTCAAAGTCATAGAAAATAGGAAAAGGAGCCTCATACCTTAGTGCTAGATCAATAGGTTGGTCTTCCTCTTCATTTTGAATAATGGCTTTGCCTTTACCGTTGGAAGCCTTAGAACATGATTTAGCGTTCTTCATAGTGATAAAAGTAAAAGAAAATATGGAGAGAAATATGTAGAGAAAATAAAGGTGTAGAGAAATATTTAGAGAAAATAAAAATGTGGAGAAATGTGTAGAGAAAATGGAAGTGTAAATGTGTTTATATAATAGGAAAGAAATAAATTTAAAAATAATGAAATGGGGGGAAAGAATGAAAGTTATAAACTTTTCAAATATTTAAATGAAAGAAGGAAGAGAATGTGTAATAAAGGGTATGGAAACAAAGAAGACAAAAGAATATGTAAGTGATGCATACACTCGGCACCAACTGGTGAAAAGCTGCCGAGTCGGGATAGAATTCGACAGTCACGACTCGGCACCTGTGAAGGAAGTCTTGCCGAGTCATGACAATGCAAAACTGCCACGACCTGGAACATGAGTTTAAGGCTTACCAAGTCGTGACAGTGCAAAACTGTCACGACTCGGCACAGGTATGTGCCTGGGTGTCGACTTGGCACCCTTTGCTAATAAAAATTAATTTTTTTAATATATATTTTTAAAAAGAAATTATTTAAAACACAAATTAAAACACACGAACCTAAAACTACTCACACAAAAATATATATAATAAAAATAACAATAATAATAATAAAAATAATAGTAATAATAAAATACTAAATAAAAAGCTAAAATTATATAAAATGTTAATACTTAGAACCTATGCACACGTACTAAAAGAAAATAAATGTAATATGAAAATGACTTACTAATTGGGGGTATTTAGATTTAGTGATGTCCTCTCTTTAAGAAACATACCTTCATAGTAAACTTTACACCGTTGACCATGAACATTGAACTTTGACCCGTTAGCATCAATTAGTTCTAAGGCTCTATAATTAAACACTTGTGTCACTTCAAACGGGCCACTCTACTTTGACTTTAATTTACCTGGAAATAACCTCAATCTTGAATTAAATAGGAGTACCTTATCTCCTACCTTGAAATCTTTCTTAACTAAATGACTATCATGCCATCTCTTAGTCCTTTCCTTCACCAATCTAGCATTCTTATAAGCATTAAGCCTAATCTCATCAAGCTCATCCAATTGTAGGTATCTTTTATCACCTGCAGCTTTTAAATCAAAATTCAGTGCTTTGATTGCCTAATATGCTATATATTCCAATTCTACCAGTAAATGACATGCTTTCCCATACACAAGTCTATAAGGAGACATACCAATTATTGACTCGTAAGCTATCCTATACGCCCAAAGAGCATCGTCAAGTTTCATTACCCAATCTTTCCTTGAATTGCCCACCATTTTCTCCAAAATTTTCTTAAGTTCTCTATTTGTTACTTTAACTTAACCACTTATTTGAGGATAATAGGGGGTAGCCACCTTATGCCTCACTCTATATTTCCTCAACAAAGACTCAAATTGGCGATTACAAAATGTGATCCCCCATCACTTATGATTGCTCTTGGTACTCCAAATCTTGAAAAGAGCTTATTTAGGAACTTAAGTACAACTTTGGCATCATTTGTAGGTGAGGCAATTGCTTCCGCCCATTTGGAGACATAGTCAACTCCTACCAAAATATATTGATTTCCACATGACGAGGGAAATGGCCCCATGAAATTGAATCCCCAAACATCAAAGATCTCTACTTCAAGAATGTAGTGAAGTGGCATCTCTTAACGTTTAGAAATGTTTCATATCCTTTGACACCAATCACATAGCTTTGTAACTGTTTCACATCTCGAACCAATGTAGGCCAATAAAATCCACACTCCAATACCTTGGCTACGATTTTAGTAGCTCCATAATGGCCTCCACAAGGAAAGTCTTGACAATGCACTAGAATCTTATATACTTCAAATTCAGGCACACATCTTTTAATGATGCTATCACCATAAATTCTATACAAAAAGGGATCTTCCCATAGATAATGTTTTTCATCATGTAAAAACTTCTTCATTTATTGGTAAGTCACATCATCCGGCATTATCCCACAAGATAAATAGTTTGTAATGTCTGCATACTATGGTGCGGTCAAGTGTTGCATGACCAAGAGAAACTCATCCGGAAAGTTGTCATTGATAGCTTTTTGATGCTTTTCATCTCCTTGTTTAACCAACCTTGATAAATGATTCACGACCACATTCTCCGAACCCTTATTATCTTTGATTTCTAAGTTAAATTCTTAGAGCAACAATAACCACCTCATCAACCTTAGTTTTACATCCTTCTTGGCAAACAAATACCGAATGGCTGTATGGTTAGTATATATCATTACCTTTGAACCCAACAAATAGGACCTAAACTTATCCATAGCAAATACAATGACTAACATCTCCTTTTTCATAGTTGTATAATTAAGTTGAGCATCCGCCAATGCTCGGCTAGCATAATAGATTATATGAATCTTTCTATCTTTCCTTTGCCTAAGTACCACACTAATTGCATAATCACTTGCATCACATATGATCTCAAAACGAAGAGGCCAATCTGGTGGTGTAATAATTGGAGCTGAAATCAAAGCTTCCTTTAACCTATTAAAAGCATTTAGACATGTATTATAAAAAAAAGGAAAATCCTTAATTAATAAATTAGTCAATGGCTTAGCAATTAAATAAAAATCCTTTATAAAATGCCTATAAAAACCGGCATGTCCTAAGAAGCTTCTTACTCCCTTTATTGAAGTAGGAGGTGGCAATTTTTCTATGATTTCCGTCTTTGCTCAATCAACTTTTATACCTTTGTTTGATATTTTGTGGACCAAAACTATACCTTCATCCACCATAAAGTGGAATTTCTCCCAATTCAAAACAAGGTTAGTTTCTTCACACCTTCTTAAAACTCTATCAAGGTTAGTCAAACAAATATCAAAAGAATCACCAAAAATAGAAAAGTCATCCATGAAAACCTCCATAATATCTTCAATTAAATTAAAAAATATAGCCACCATACATCTTTGAAATGTGGCCGGGGCATTACATAATCCAAATGCCATTCTACGATATGCAAAAGCACCATAAGGACATGTGAATGTTATTTTCTCTTGGTCCTTCGAAAAAAAAAATTTGATTATATCCAGAATATCCATTAAGAAAATAATAATAAGCATGCCCGGTTATTCTTTCTAGCATTTGATCAAGAAAAGGAAGAGGGAAATAATATTTTTTAGTCGCTGAATTTAATTTCCTATAATCTATACAAACACGCCATCGAGTCACTAACCTTTTTGAAATCAACTCACATTCATCACTCTCAACTACGGTCATACCACCCTTTTTAGGCACACATTAGATTGGACTAACTCATGCACTATCGAAAATAGGGTATATAATTCCTACATCTAATAATTTTACTATCTCTTTTTTCACCACATCCTTCATATAGGGGTTAAGCCTACGTTGCCTCTCTATTATAGCCATATGTCCATCCTCCATATAGATTCTATGCATAACAATGGATGGGCTAATTCCTTTTATATCGAAAATTTGCCATCCTATAGCTCTAATCCTACCCTTCACCACTTCTCTCACCTTCCTCTCTTATTCCAAAGTTAATTTGTTAGAGATGATTATGGGAAGAGTATTATCTTCACCCAAAAATGTGTATCTCAATTGGGTAGGCAATGGTTTTAATTCTAATTAAGGTGGTCTTTCAATGGATGGAGGAGTAGGATTATCACTCCTCAATAAGAGCTCCGGTTTCACATAATTATTCTATAATTCTCCCTCATCTTCCTTTCCTATGTAAACCCTTTTTTGGCTCATTTACATTACTTAGAGATTGTTCCACACACTCATCAATGACTTCCACTCTTATACAAGACTCATTATAAAAGGATATTTCATCATTTTAGACATATGAAACTCTACACTCTCATTTCCTACTCTTAAGGTAAGTTTGCCCTCACGAACATCAATGAGTGCCCTTCCCATAGTTAGGAAAGGTTTCCCTAATATTATTGGACAATTTAAATTAGCCTTAAAATCTAAAATGACGAAATCAACAGGAATAATGAACTTATTTATTGTGACAAGAACATCCTCCATAATACTAAAAGGGTTTCTTGATCGAATGGTCGGCTAATTGTAAAGTCATTCCAGTTGGTGTGACATCTCCAAGCTCTAATTTCCTAAAAAGAATAAGAGGCATCAAATTAATACTTGCTCCCAAGTCACATAAGCATCTAGAAAATTCTTTATCACCAAGAAAATAAGGTATAGTAAAACTCCCTAGATCTTTAAGTTTTGTTGGAATCTTGCGTGAAATGATGGAGCTACAAGTCTCAATGAGTGCTATCATTTAGTTCTCTTCCCACTTCCTTTTATTGGTGATGATATCTTTAAGGTACTTAGCATAAAGAGGCATTTGAGAAACAGCCTCCGTAAATGGTATATTCACTTGCAATTTTTTAAATATCTCTAAAAGTTTTGCAAATTGTTGTGCATCTTGTGCCTTTCTCAACCGTTGAGGAAATGGTACCCTTGGCGGCTCTAATGGAGTAGGAATCTCTTTCTTTTATACCTCATCCCCTTTGACTCATTCTTCTTTATCATTCATTAATTTTTTCTCAAGTTGCTCACCTACCTCTTCATTCAACTCCTTGCAATCATTACCTTGATTCTTTAACTCCTTACCACTCCGTAACGTTATTGCCTTAATTTGCTCCCTCGGATTGGTCTTTGTATTGCTTGGAATGCTACCTTGTGGTCTAGTATCTAAGGCATTAGCAAGTTGACCCAACTGCACTTCAATGTTATAAATGGAAGAAGTATGGTTCTTTGCTATTTGATCAAATTTCATCTCCATTCTCTTATGATTTTCATCTTGACCCACTATTTTAGCAGTCATAGCATCAAGAAATTTATCTAACTTCAACTCCATGGAAGCTAACCGATCATATTGATTACTTTGAAACCCCATTGGACGTTGTTTTATCATATTATTAAACCCTTGAGCAGCATTATTATTGTTACTCCATGACAAATTAGGGTGATTCCTCCACCCAGGATTATAAGTGTTGGAGTAAGGATTGTTTTGTTGCCTTACTTGCCCTTGGTTCCTTACAAAGTTTATTTGCTCTAGACAATTCTCACCTTGCATGCCGAAATTTACCCCGTCATAATCTCCACCCACATGTCCAATTATAGAACAACCCTCATTTGACAATTAAGAATTAGATGGAATAGAAGTAGCCCTCATATTCAAATCACCAAGTCGCTTTGATAAGTTAGCAATTTGTGCTTGAAGTGAAGCAACCACATCCCCTCCATTCTTTCATTGCCTTGGTAAATTAAGCCTCTCCGATGGCCACAAACAATTGTTATTTTCCATCTAATAATCCAAAATCAACTTCTACCATTTTCCTCATTAATGAACCACCCGGCCGCATCTATGGTGTCTCTTGTGGATCTTGTAACCCCATTATAGAAAGTTCGTATCAAAACATCCCTTAGCAAGCAATGATGTGGGCAACTCCTTGAACCTTTCCCATGCTTCATATAATGATTCATGTTCAAATTATTGAAAGGAAGTGATCTTCTTTATAATCTTAGCTGTCTTTACCGGTGGGAAGTACTTGGCTAAAAATGCCTTTGCCAACAAGTCCCAAGTAGTAATAGATGCCGGTGGTTGTCAATTCAACCATGCTTTTGCCCTATCCTTGAGTGTAAAAGGTAATAACCTCAACCTCATCACATCATCTGACATACCATTATACTTAAATATATCACAAATCTCCAAGAAGTTAGCAATGTGAACATTTGGATCCTCATTAGACAAACCATAAAACTGCACACTTGATTAAAGCATTTTCAAGAGAGCTGGTTTAATCTCAAAGTTATTAGCACTAATAGCTAGCCTAGTGATGCTTTGTTGTGCCCCGTCTAAACCCAGCATAGCTGAATCTAATAGTGTTCTCTCTGGTTCTTGCTGATTCTCCATTGTTCTCTGTTCTTCTTTTCTTTGCTTTCTAATCTCTCTTTCTAATATTAAAATCTCTAATACATAGACAAGAGACTCTATTCTTGTGCTACGAGTGTTAGTATAGGCGATGTGCCTTAGAGGCAATCATGTATTTTGACATTGTTAAATCCCAAATGGTAATGTAATATTCATTTAAATACGATGTTTATTTATTTGAAGCATTACTCCATTAGCATTATGTTGAATAAATTTATTATCAAGAGTTGATAATATGAGGACATATTTATTCAATATATATGCTATAAAATTATTCGTAGTCGATAAATTAATATTTGGTTGATATTAGTTTAACTATCACCTCTGTCTATTTTCCTTGATTAGTATGTGATACTAATAGTGGGAGGTAGTGGGTCTCATACTACTTGATATGGGATATCAGAATAGACATGTGGATACTCATTGGATGAGTGGATCGAACGTGACGTTAGATTTATGATCGTAAGGATATACACTTATGGTCAACAATCACATTTTAGGTCATAATGGTGCATATAGTCCTTTGACCTGAGGCATCACAGTTATCCACATTTAATTGGTTAGAGTTTGTTACCGCTTATATACCTGTGCTAGCCACGTATGGGTATATGGTGTGTGGTGGCTCTAATCGGTTGAATTTAGGGATGAGTGTTTGTCCAAGATGGAATTCATTGCCTGGAGTGTACTGGGTTAAGATCCTACTCCTATCTAAGTTTATTCTTGATGGATAAGTTCTTGGCCAAGACAAACATAACAGTCTGAAAGAGTTTCAGAACTAGAAATGGTTTCTAGTGT
>CATIWO010148848.1:0-16440 GCA_949673435.1 Macaranga tanarius | reverse complement strand
TTATTTTATTTATGTAATTTTACAATATTCTAATAAGATTTATAAGACATATTAATGTTAATTTTTTATATTTATTTTATTTATTAATTTTTTCAAAAATCAAATAAACCGATTCTCTAACATATATTTAAATATTTTTTGTTAGGATTTTTTTAGTAGTAAATAATTTTATTAAGAGTTTTATGTATTTAGAAACTAATATTATTAATAAAATTTAAAATATTTGTACTAAACCAATCAAACCGAACTATAAATATATATAAAATTTTAGAATACACTAGAGTTTGGTTCGGTTCAGTTTTATATAGTTTTTTACTCTAAAAATCGAACCGAATCGAACATATTTCGATTTGGTTCGGTTTAAACTGAATTAATATTTTATTTCTAAAAACCGAACCAAACTTACTGGTTCGGTTCGGTTTTTCAGTTTTCGGTTATTTTTGCTGACGGAACTAGTAGAAACTGGCAGAATCCATACTTTCACCCTCTAACTTAATCAATTTAGCCTAGTTCACCCTTTAACTTTTATTTTAACTTGTTACAAATTTCAACGTTCATTTTTGGAGCAAATATTTGTATAGATACAAATGAAATAAGAACCATTAGATTAATACTTATTTAATTATAACCATTAATACATATCATAGGTATTGATACACAAGAATAATAAAAATTTGTATTTAAATAAAGATTAATCTAACTGTTCTAATTCTATTTGTATAGATATAAATATTTATACCATAACAAGAGCCTCATTTTAGACCTATTTAACTTATGAAATGGACTTTTGCTACTATATAAACGTTTGTACCTATACAAATAGAATTAGAACTGTTAGATTAATTTTTATTTAATTACAACCATTAATTATTTTGGTATACACCTGTAAAATATATCAAAGATTAGAATTAAATAAATACTAATCTAATGGTTTTTAATTCCAGTTGTATAAATATAACTGTTTGTACTGTAAATGACATGAAATAGGGTGTTGTTTTAACTCGCAATAACGTGGAAGTGCAATTTAGGTTTAAATTTGCTCCTTGAATTTTCTAGTGAAGGTCAATTAGCCCCCAATTTTTGTTGATCTTTTCAATTCTTTTCAGCAAATTTCAATACTCACATCAACAGCAAAAATGCGACCTCCATAATCACTATAATCTCTCTTTCAAAAGTAGCACCAACAACCAATAAGGGGGATTCCTGTACACCAAAACCCTCCTACTATTTTTTCCAATCTCACATTTACAATCATTGGATACAACTTTTTAACATGTTGAACTATTACGTGGCCATGAAAGTATGTATGCTTCATTTTTGTGTGTGTATTTCTTACTTTTTTTTCCTTTGTAAATTTTCTTTTGTATGTACAAAATTTTGTCCCTTATTCTTGCAGTATTATTATTATTTCATTAATTACTTTATCACTTTCAATAACATATAAGGGATCGTTTGTTTCATGAAACAAATAAGAATGAAAATTGAAATCAGAATAAATGATTTTGATTTCTAATATTTGGTTGACAAAAAATTTGGAGATTCACTCATTCCCTCTACCCAATAAGGAACGAATTCTTATTTCCATTGGAATCAAGTCAAACCCATTATAAATTTGTTAAAATTTAAAATATTATGATATATTATTAACATGTATGAAATTAAATATATTTTTGAAGCAATAAAATAAAATATATAAATTAATAAAAATAATTATCAAAATATTTCAATAAAAAAATTTATTAAAGTAATAAATAATTTTTAAAAATTATGACAATATTTTAGTGATATCAATAAATGATTTTAAAAACAATTTTTGTAGATAACCATAATGCTAAAAATTTTTAGTATATAAAAAATAATTACAGAAATATTTCATAGAAAAATATTGTTAATTTTGATTCCAATTTTGTAGTAACCCAAACACTTTTTAAAAATTTTCATTTCATTTCCGATTCCTTTTCATTTTTATTTCGATTCTAATTTTGATTCCGAAATATGAACCAAACCACCCCTAAGAAGAATCATTTATGTATCTAAAATTTGATCTTTCTCCCTCTGTTTCTTCTTTTTGATTTCTATGGGTTTTAGGTGCCACATCCAACATAGTTCTTGAGCTTATGGATGTAAAAGATCTCACTTTGGCACATGTTCGATCTCATTACAAGTAATAAAACAACTATCTTCTTTGTTCTCTATTAATTTAAACTGGGTTCTTTACCGATTGAGGTGGTTAAAGAAATGTGAAAATTTTCAAATAGTCTTTAATTTGAATAAACTCGGGTAACTAGAAAACTCCAAAAGTGATAGAAATGGAATCCAAGGATCTCAACCCAAAGCCTTTTTCGAAAAGAGTCACAACAATCCAAAAATTGAAGCTTCAAAGTCGCCAAAATTGTAGATCGATGATAAGAAGCTCATAGCACTGACAAAATTCCAATCATTAAGTGAACATTGATTAATTGAGTTGCAGTACCATATATAATTTTTAAAGAGCGGCAGTCTACTAATGGTGCTCATTTGTAGTGGCAATGTCAAAATCTACCAGAACAATGAGGCAACCAATAACTTGGCTTTTCTTCTCTTCAATTCACCAAAAATGATGACATGCACCCAAAACAATTGACGCTATATAAGGGTTAGGGAGGCCAAGAGATACATCTAGTTATGATTTGATGAATGAGAGTATGTGGTGGTGAAAATGAAATCCTATGGTTTTGACTTATGATAAAATTAGTCATGTGATTCTTTCATTACACTTAAGTTAGCTGTGTTTTATGCTTTTTATACTTTAATGGCCTACTAAATTGTGCCGTTGAAAATTTATAATTTAATGTTTAGATAATATATATTTTATAAGAAAATCATTTATCAAATAATATAGTATTTAACTCATTACAATAAACTCTTAATAAATAAAGTTTAAATGTATTTTTAGTTTTATAATGAATAAAAACAAATTATTTTAAGATTTTGTTAAAACAATTCAAGTAGTTAAAGTGATGATAAAATATAAAATAATTCTATTACTTAAATTTAATATTATATTAATATTAAATCATAAAATAATTATGATATTAGTTGATAAGGTATTAAAATGTAAGAAATATAAAATATAGGGTACTAAAATATTACAAAAGAAATTATAAGACTAGTTTTATTACAAGTCAAAATCATTGGGATCAATATTATACATTCCCAAAAAACAGATATATATGTAGTTTCAACTCTATTGATTTCTTAACTTGTATTTTGATTTGTGGCAAAGTAATACCTTATATCTTAAACTGTTAACGATATATGACAAATTGAATAAAAACATTAGTAACATTGATGTGTCAAGGAATAATTGTCTCCGATCAATATTTTTATAACCTATATGGCAAAAACAATGAATTTAGCTTTTTTCTTTTTGGAGAACAACCCATGAAAGAAGAAATGAAAGCTATTAAAAAATCAAACTAAAATTTTGTATTTTTAAAACTAAATCTCTTACGGGAACATGGCAACACCATTCACTAATTAAGTAGCAGAGATAGGGGAATGAAATATGAATGTAGTTTACTATCTCTTATAAAGACATCATCAACTGTTAAGAACTAAAAATAAAAAATTTGATTGTGGCAAATTTGAAGAAACATGTAGGCATTAATACATATTTTTCTTGAATGAATTGATATTCCAAGTTCATCAATAATGTTGGAAAATTTTACAAAATTTAATGATTTGGAGAAAGAAATAGTACTATTTATGAATAAGAGAAGTAAAGATGCATAATGAGCTGAAGAAGTGTAAAGAAATATTGAATTTGTATGAGATTTAGTTAAGTGCTTCTAAGAATGAGACACTGAAATAAAGATAAACAAAGATTTAGATTCATTTGTCTTTAAAAAAATTTATATATATGTTCTTTACAATGATTTCTGTTTTCTATGGTGTTACTAGTAATGCGAAAGGGAAAAGGAGTGGGAAAGGGATGTTATATTTGCTTTAAACTGAAATCTATTTGTTTGCATACTAAGTATTTATTAAATTATCTCAATGAATTTTCCTCAAAAAATTATCTCAGTGAATATGTTGTATATTAAAGTAAATTGTATTAAGATTGACTAATCATATAATTATTCAAAATTAATAGCTCATGCCACCAATCGATCAATTGTAATCAAACGTAAATGTTCAACATTTGCATAAAAAATAACCATCATGCAATTGATATAATGAAATAAAAATATCAAGATATAGGCTCTGTTTGTTTCATATAAAGTTTTTTGTCTCTATAAAATATTTTTCAAAGAAAATATTTTTTAGAAAAATATAATATTTTCCGATATTTGGTTGCAGCACTAGAAAACAGTTGAAAAATTGTTTCTAGTCTTTTGTTGGAAATAGTTTTTTTCCTAAGTAATAATATATTACATCGAAATGGTTACTCTTACAGATTTTAAAAAGTGAGTATAAATTACTCAAAAATTATTTTGCTAAGTCTTACGACTATAGCACATACTTTCATGTCAAGGTTAATATCTTGAAAATTACTTTAAATTTTGGTATATGTATATGAACTTTATTTGAATGGATAAATGAAAAGAAATCTTGAATTATTTTTTTTTTAATTCACCAATAAGAGGATCAATTTTATATGTTTGAATTCATATTGCTACAAACACCTAAGGTTTAATAAAATAATGCCTTGTAACCTATGCTGTTAATATTGAAATAGTTTTTTAATATATAAAAATTATGTCCTAATTAATTAGAAATTTAGGCCTATAATATTTGTAAACTCAATAAAAAAGTTATATAAAATAAACCTTATATATTATATAATTAAAAGATCATCCACATTAATAATGATAAAATACCTAATAAGTTATAACTATGACAATAGCAATAATAAGTTCACAATACCAATAATTAGTTCAAAAGTCATTACATAATAAACTCTCAACAAATTTTTCAAGTCATATGTCTTAGCTTCTATGTTGTTGAATAAAATTTTGGATCCAAATCTTCTTAAGATTGGCATTTTTTTCTATAAATATTTTTGCAAGAATTTCATGTTGGACCAAATAATTAAATACAGATACCAAAATAACTTTATTAAATCCTTCAGTTTTCATCACTTCTTCATAGGTGAGAGCAAAAATAGACAAAACCGAGCTAACCAAACCTAGATGAGCCAAAATATTACATCGGTTTGGTTACTAAGGAAGTGATAAAACTGATTTGGTTTTAAGGAAGTGTGGTTTTTAGTTAGTATATCCAACCAACTAAACCGACCGAAAAACTAAACTCTAATATAAAGAACCTTTAAATGACATTATATGATATTAATGTACCTTATATATATATATCTCGTTCTCTGAAAAACCATAAGCCACCTCTCATCTTCATTTCTTTCACTATGATGCACTGTTTTCCTTCCTTTTCTCTCAGCTCTAACTCTAATTGCTAAACTTAACTCCCTCCTGTTTAACCCTAATTTTCTCTAATGTGTTGTTCTTCTATCTACTCTAGTAGAGCTTTCCCTCTTCCCCTACTCTCAACTCATCCCTAATCATTTTCATTTATGTCTTCTATCTATGTTCTAATTGTTCCTATCCCTAATCCGTTCTCTCTAGTCTCTACTATATTTTCTTCGAATATTTTGATGTTTTGATTATTAAGAATCCTCTAACACTGAGTGAGTGATAGAAAAAATAATAGATCAATTACTTTGTTATTTTTGATACTATCAGTGTTTAATACTTGACATTGATAGTGAGAAAATCAACATGTAAAGTTTCTGTTAGATAGATCGATGTAATTTCGTAAAGTTTCTATTATACAAATCAATTTTTATTGCTGTATGATTATTTATTATTGTTTTTTATTCTATCTTAATGGGTTTTCTATTTTTTCTTCTATTCTTTGCACGTTTTATTTGTGACTAGATTCAATGGGTGTAACTTAAAAAAAAAATTTCGATCTTAACTAGAGATCTTGTAATACCCGGACTACTATTAACTCCATTAGTATACATAACTAAAGAATTAATGATATTAAAGGTTTTGCTTCTAGAACCAGAAAGGATCTCTTAACAACAATATTACGAGAAGTAAATACTAAACTTAATTAGGAATAACCCATTTTCTCAAAGAATTTATTCAATGGTAATCGGCTCACTAAAGTACTTCCACATGTACTCTTTAACTAAACATATATATATTTATAAACTTTAGAGATACTATACCATAACTACATCTCTTAATACAACTCGAGTTTGACATAATATTACATAACAAATTCTAATGTCATTCTCAAATACTTTTAGAAATCTCCATCTTAGCCACCTTCTTGTTCGGTGTGGTCCATTGCACCCGTCATCTCTCAGCTGCTAGCTAAGCAGATACTAGACACCTATGCTGAAAAATTTTTAAATAAAAGAGTGTGAGTAATTTCGTATGGAAATTACCCATTGAATGGATAAAAATATAACTTTGAAACTCTATCCTTAGAAAATCTCTTAACTCACTTTCCTTAATTTATAGTAATAATCAAATGAATTTAAAATACCTTTTTCATATTTAACTGATTCTAATATTCAAATTATAACCGCATATACGTACTTTCTTAAATCATCAATAGAAATACCATTTTATTTTATTACATCTCCCAGAGGCTCATTAATCTTGACCATATACACATACTTTCATATATAAACCCACTAAATAAAGTGAATCAACTTACCCTATGCCTATATTATCTTAATCTCAACCATAAGTGAATCTTCCCTACTTTAAAGAATATATTAAAAGCCCAATTAATAATAAAATTAAACAAGCTCACTTAGATAATACACTTAAAATATCATAACCAAGCTCATAATAAGAGCATCGTCAAGGTACACACTATCCATAATATCATAATCTCTACCATACTACGATTCACTATTCTACTAAATTTTAAATGATATAATTCATTACACAACTATCTACGATAATGTTGCTTAAGTATTATCAACAGTTAAGCCAAAGATAACTCGAGTGGTAAGCTAACTTGATATATGTATCTGGCCCCAGGCATCAGCTATACATATATGTTGGACATTTGTAAGATCATCAATCTAATTGACCTTGGTTTTGACTTTAGCAAACAATTGTGATCAACTAATGCTTTTATCTAAGTGTGATCATAAGCTAGGTTATACTCATAATCAAAGACAAGTGCACATTATTTCTTAAAGCTCAATCAAGTCCTCAAGACCCTACTAGAACAACTCCAATCAAAGCCTAATGCATATGAATGGTTTTGGAGGTCAAAAATTGAAGATTTACAAGGTTTTTAAGGGGTCACAATCATGAGGAAGGGTGGTCATGATCGTAAGGAGAATGGAGCATGCAAAAGACCAAGTGAGCCCCTCACGAGTGCCCCTCATGATCGTGAGCCAGCTCATGAGGAGCATGCTGAAGGTCGAGCACAAAACCAAAGTTGGCAGTACCCCTCACCATCCTCTTTTATGATTATGAGGAGCTAATCATGATCGTGAGGGCATATGCAACGGTTTAAATTTACTCCAATAGCTATATTTTCATAAGTCACGATCGTGAGGAGCTTGTCACGATCGTGAGGAGCACCTTCTTTGCACAAAAGCTGATTTTTCATTTAATAAAGGTTGAAGAAGATTTGGGCAAGTGTGGTGCTTCTCAACAGCTAGTTTTTAATATTCACTATAAATTTAAGCCTTCTAACTTCATTTAGGAAGGTTACATGATTTGGTAAAGCATTCAATTGTCTTTAAATATTTACTCAAACTCTAAAATTATTGCATTTATATAAGGTATTTGAGAGTTGGGTTGTATGATAGAGTTAGGAACTCTCTTCATCTACTCTTTCTTTTAGAATCGAAGAATTGGGTAGTGAGGTAATAGCTTTTGTGGTTTGTGTTGAGCCAAGAAAAACACATTGGTTATAAGGCTTGAGTTGAGCCACAAAACTCATCTTTGTTGTTACACAATCATGTAATAAGATTAGTGTAAGTGTTGAAAATTCTAACTTGGGGATAAGTTAGGTGGAGATGCAGAATTATTGAAAATCCGAACTCCTAAAATCATTATGTATTTATGTGATTGCTATCTTTGTTTTTCTAACCTTGTGTTTGTCTATTTTCTTAATCTTCTCTTAAATCGTCATTAACCCTATTCACCCCTCCTCTAAGGCTTTTTAATTTGTATCAAAGCTTAATTTCTAGGTACTTTATTGCTAGAATTAAGATCATGGGGAGTGCATTTCTAAAATTTCAATCTCTTAGACCATTCTTTGATGGAAATAACTATCCTCATTGGAAGTACAATATGGAGCTATATCATGATAGTGATCCCATTAGACTTTGGGATGTAGTGCTTCAAGGATGAAGTCCCCCAACCGAAGAAGTTGATAATGTACAAGTGCTTGTAGATAGAGCCAAGTGGAGCTAAACTCAAAAGGAAGATAACTACAAGAACAAGAAGGCTATGACCATTCTTCTTGCATCTATGTCTTGAGAAGAAGGTGGTAAAGTACAACATTGTATTTCGGCTAAAGAAGTATAGAAGACTCTTGAGAACCACTATGAAGGAAATATTCAAATGAGAAGTAAGAAGGTTCAACTCTATATATATGAATATAAGCTATTCAAGATGAAGCCTTAAGAATCCATTACCGAAATGACAAATAGAATGAATGCTCTTCTTACAACCTTGAGGACATTGGGAAAATATTACTCAAAAGATGAAGTCAACACAAAAATCTTGAGAGTACTGCCCAAGAAGGATTGGGAATCAAGAGTCACTTCTATTGAGAAAGCTCATGATTTATTAAAGCTCTCCACTGATATTCTCATTGGAAAATTATTGACTCATGAGCTCACTCTAAAGCAAAGAGAGGAAGAGAAAGTGGAAAAAGGAGAGAAGAAAAAAGGAATTGCCTTAAAAGCTATTCAAGATGATAGTGAAGAAGAAAGTCTTGAGAACTCTAGTGATGATGATAATGAAATAGCTATGATCACTAGAGGCTTCAAGAAATTTCTCCGAAAGAAAAATTTCTCAAGACAAAGGAACAATAAGAAGAATAAATAAAAGAGGCCAAAAGAAGTTACTTACTATGAATGAAAGAAACCGGGTCATATAAGAAATAAATGTCCAAAGCTCAAGTTCAAGAGCAAAGGAGCTAAAAAAAAAAAGAAAAAGGCCTTCAAAGCAATTTGGGATGATTCATCCAATTCCGAAAGGGAGGAGGAGAACTAAGAAGTGGCCAATCTATGTTTCATAGCTCTTGAGGACAAAGAGGTACCATCTATTTCTTATTCTTCTCATTGTGATGATGATGAACTTGATTGTGATGATGATGATGATGATGATGAGAGCTCTATTATGAGCAAACTTATTTTAAAATGTAAAAATTTACTTTCAAAGAAAAAGTTTTACAAACAAGAGTTCTTAAAGATGTCAAAAGAATTTGAGATTTTGAAAAACAAATTTTCTGAAATAATTTCGTCAAATGAGCAACTCTCCAATGACTTAAAAACCTTTAGTTCTTTAAAATGTGAGCTTGATAAGAGCAAAGAAGAGAATGAGAAGCTTTCAAAGGAGATGCTTGAGTTAAAGAATTCTATTTCCAAATTTCACAAAGGAAAGGAAAGTCTTGATAGTATTCTAGTATCACAAAAAGGTTATAATGATAAATTTGGACTTGGATATGCTTATAATACTTCCTTATCATCATCCACTCCTAGCAAGTTTGTTAAAACCAAACTTGATTCTTCACTCATTCCATGCACAAGCTCTAAGACTCAAGCTAACATAGCTAAAGAGTTTCATACATCTAAAGCTAAGTCATTCAAGACATATCCCCCCATGGATCAAAGGTCTAAGGCACAAACCAAAAGACCTCAACTAAAGCATACTTTTATGTTGATGAGTACAAATCCACAAGTGCACAGAATCGTATCAAGTAGTAATAAAGATATCATCCCACAGAGATTGTAAATTGAATACTGAAATAGTAACTATGTTCGTTTATTTAGAAACTGAAATAGAGTTTGGATTCTTTAAAAACTAAAACCTAATCAAAATAAAGTAAAATTAAAATTCAAACAAATTTTAAAAGCTAGGGCTCTTATTCTCAATTAGACCATTTTAAAAAATTGATTAATCAACTAGGTCTATGCTATTCCTAATTCATTTTGAAGGGATCTTAGAAACCATAGGTTTTCCTCTCAAATAAACTTATAATTAATTGGGAATTAATTAACACTTAGTTTACTGACTCTCACCAACCTAATGTCTTTTAAATCCAATTTTAAACACAATCTTTTAATCAATACTAATCACTTAACTATCTCTCAACTAATTAAGTAATTAATAGGTCATTGCCTAATCCTACAGAACTTATCTCTTGATTAAACTTATAGTATTAATTCAATCTTAGGGTGATCAGTCCTAAAATGACATTAAGCATAATAATAACCCATGAATTAGATCTAACAACCTAACATTAATCACAATAAGCACATGGTCAATTCAGAATAAGAACCCTAAAAAGGAATATAGCCACTCATATTAAAAAGAAAAGAAATCAATAGAGAAATGAAAACAATTCTAAACATAATGAATAAATAAAAGAGTTGATACAAGAAAAACCCCCTTCCAAATGATATAAGGAAGCCTTGCTCTTCTAACTTCAAGCCAAATATCTCCTCTACTATAAACTAAAATAAAACAAAATGTAAAAATGTAATCTGAAAAGAATAAAATTCCAGCCCTAAAAATAAAAACAAGAACATCCCTAAATAAAAATAAATGGTTCTATTTAAAAGACCTAGTTTCCTAGTGAGAAAGGTCATCTAACACATTTTAAACTCTATCTAATCATAAGCTTAAAAGATGAGCTTCTATCTATCCAAACTTTGGCTTAAAATTCACTTTTGAAAGGCTACCACATCATCATACACGGCTACGTAACAATTTAACACACCCATGCATCAAAATAACCTTGAATTACTTACAGTCAGGCATGGGCGTGCAACTCCTCTGATATAGGTGTGCGCACAGGCATGTGCCTCTGTAACTTGCTCTTCTTCAACTCAGGTATGGGCATGCACATTTTTAGCATGGGCATGTGCTTTGATGCGAGGATAACCTTTCAATTTAATGCTCCAATCCTATCTTTTCTTCAAGTATTATCTCCATCTCATCTCAAATGCATCCTATAACTAAAAACTTAATAAAAATTATCTATTCAACATAAAAACAACTAAAATCTAATAATTAAAATAAAATAGCAAAACTAACTAAATTAACTAAAAACCAACTAAACATGTAAATTCTACCCTAATATGCAATAAAATAGAGTGTTCAAAATAAGATATTTTTCACACTCATCAAATTCCCCCACACTTGAGCCTTTGCTTGTCCTCAAGCAAAATAAGAAAACAGCCTATTTATACAAAGAACTAATATCATTAGTAATTCTTAACTTGAGAAACCATTCTAATCTCCCTTTAATACAAAGTTTCAAACTAAAAATTAAAGCAATAACTCATGACCAAGAATATAACAATTACCAAGTGAAAAGCAAACTCCCTCGTTGAATTCATGTAAAAGCATAATTAACAACCAAGAAAAATAAAAGTAGGTATGAAATACTAACACTAAAGTAGTTCTTTTATTAATAACACTTAATAGGCACACAATTTATTCCTTATAATTTTCCTATTGTAGTATCCCCTACCTTTCTATATTACTCAATGTGAATACCTTAATAAAGTCCTTTGGATACTCATACCTTTTATAGAGCATTGGAGTATATATACGAGTGCGTTTTATACTCCATCTCGCTTAAGGAATTTATTTATTTATTTTTTATTTTTTTAAACAGTGCCTATGCATATATGAACTACATGAAATATTTAAATTCCTACAAACATCTTTCTTAACTATTAAGCACCCTAGTTCAATCACTCAATGAAGGAGTAAGCATTAAGTTTATTAAAATTTAAAAATTTTCAACCATAAGTTATTCCTCTAACTTAACAGTCCAAACTAAGCATTAAAAGGAGATTATCACACTTACTCAAGAGGAACACACCTAATGATATAAATTCTTCATAAAAATAGGCTTAAAAACTTAAGTGAAGGGTCTTTTATTCTTGCAAAGACAAACTAAAATGCAAAAAATGACAAAAAAATAAAAACAAAAACATAAAAATAAAAAGGGAAAGAAAACTTCCCTAGTCAGATGCATTCAAAGATGAAGTCTCTAGAACTATGATCTCAATAGAATGCTCTATTGATGCCTTAGTTTCTTTATCTTGAGAGATCAATTGTTTTAGCTCCTTTACTTTAGCTATCAAATTGTCCATCCTTGCATCACGTATAGTCTCATAAACTTCAAAGTTAGTGATCACATCCATAATCATATGACCAACCCTTTAATCAGTTCGATTTGCTACATCTTTTATCTTCTTTTCGATTTTCTCAATACTTTCCTCAAATCTCTTCCTTTTCGCTGCTCTATTTTTTTTCTTTGCTTTAGCCTTACTATCCTTCTTATTCACTCTTGCATTCTCATAAGCTATTTGAGGTTTGACATCTTCTTCCTCCTCTTTACTGACATCATTAAAATTTTCTACCACTATTAGAAGAGGAACATCTCCATGTCTCAAGGCAGTTTGACGCAGCTGATAGCATCTTCGATTGTTTGTATCCTCTAGCCTTCCCAAATCTGTGATGATCTCAGCTCTGACTAGAAAATTCTCATCAAAGATCTCACGTTCCAATATTTCAAAAAGGGCAAGATTCCTTAGTACAAAGTGCATAGCCAGGCCCATGATAATGTGGCCCATAGACATCAATGTTTTCTGTCCCTGCATAATATGCCATATCGAACAAAATACAAGATATGCACTATTTACCTTACGGTCAGTATATATACACCAGATTAAGAATAATTCATTGGGTGTAACTTTAGTGCTATCATTCCTACTAAAAATAGTATGTGCCATGAATTTGTGCATCAGTAAATATGAGTGACTATCAATTAGACTACTAACTATTATATCTTCATGGCTTATTCTATCCTCTTTAGTAATTTTAAATCAAAACTGACTCATGTTAAATTCAGGAGGAGGTTGACAAATACCTCCTTCGGAAAAACTAAAAATTTCAGTCATGAGTTCATAGTCAAAATTATATTCTTTTCTAAAGAATTTACATGAAAAAATTCTTTGCTCTTCATCTTTAATTTTCAAAGTAGTGTAGAATTTAATGGTCAATTCTAAGAACACATCATATTGTACTATTTTTAACTTATACTAGCCTAGCTTTTTACATAAAACATTCATAAAATCTTGCATTCCAATTTCTTTCAAGGCCTTATCATCAAAATATTTAGGCATATATATGTTTCTTTTACTAAGAGAACAAAATCTCTTAACTTCTTCATCCGAGAGAATAGGAAAAAAGGCATCATACTTATCTTTAAGATCCAATGGCTTAGGTCTTATCTCCATCAGTGCCTTTTTATTTGCATTGGACCTTCAACTATTACTAGACATACTATTCGAACTCATTAGGTAGCAAGATAAATAATTGCAGAGAAAATAAATGCAGAGAATTTGATGTAAAGAAGAATGTAGAAGAATTAAGAGTTCAATAATCCTATGCCTTTAAATAGAAAAATAAAATTAGAATTTTACAAGGACTAAACAACCCATCTCCTAATCCTATGTGAAAAAATAAATTTTATTAAAAGATAAAAACTACTATCCTAATAGAAAAAGGACATTAAAAATTAAAATCCTAAAAAACTAAAAACACTAAAATAATCCTAAAAAAATGGAAAATAACATAATTTAATTAGAAAAATTTATTTTTTGTCCCCCACACTTAAAACTTGTAATATCCTCAGTGCTGAAAAATTGGTCAAAATTTGGGTAGGAAGCACCATCAGGTCACACGGCCATACCAGAATTGTGCATGGTCATGCCTACTTCATGCCTTACACAGAATTATTTGTGCATGACCATGCGCAATTCACGCATAGTCATGCCTGCTTCGCGCCTGGCACATGCTATACTTGGCTTACCCATGCCAAAAAATGGCATGGGCATGCTAAACACTAACACATTAAAAATAACATTGCAAAAATTAAATTGAAGGCATTAAAACTTAAACAAAAACACATTCAACATATATAATTAAACAAGTTTTACATAAACATAACTATAATAAGGATAATCAAACATCAAAACACACATCAAACTTAAACTAAAACTAAGTGCAATATAAATCAACAAAACCTAATATAAAATTCAAACAACTACTCTTCTCAAAAGCTTCAATTGTTCTTGTGGAGAATAAGGAGGTGGAAAGAAGTTTTGCGAATGAAAGTATGCCATCAAGTTGTGGTTGATCATTTTGATGCTTTGCTTCATGCCTTGAGCCATTGAAGTTAGTTCACTAACATTCGAGTCGATTACCCCTACTTGAAGCTCTAAATCATCTAATCTTCTCATTACATCTTGTATGTCTCCACTTTCCTTCTCATCATCCATTTGTTGTGGTTTCGTTGCATAAATGAGGTGGGGATTTCCGTGATGATCTCTAGTAACTATGCCAATAGCTTCCATCATCATTATGTCAATCAAAGAATGACCTTTAAGTTTTTCAAAAGGCACGTTATCAACATCAAAACTAATATAACAAGCAATGTTAATGACCAATCCACCAATTTTGATTGCCCCCACCATTTTGGTAGCTACATCCTTCAACTTGAGCGCTATTGCATGACATACATCTAATTTCACATTATTACACATGCAATACAAAATGTTCAACTCAGTTGTGGTTACTATGGAGTCTCCATCCTTTCTAGGAAATAAAGAATGAGCCATCAACCTATGCAAATACCTTAGGGCCGGCGATTGAATACGAGATTCTTTCACCGCTCTAACTTCATAAAAGCTATCCCTTTGGCCTATAATTTCATTTTAAAATGCATGCCTATTATATTCAATCATAGCATTTTGATTTGCAGGAAAGTAAAACACATCATTTAACTCAAACAAATCCATGCTATGCTCTTCATTTCCCAATCTAAAAGTCATCACCAAGGCTTGCTCATTAAAACAGAATGAAGATAGGAATTCATATGTAGGCCTAACATAAGTTGGATATTGTAGCAGTACAAATGCTTCCCACCCCATTCTAGTGAGATACATGTTAACTTCATCCAATAAACCTATTTTTCTGAAAGAATATGTACTCATATACTTGTTAGGCATAATTTTCCTAGAAAGCAATTGCTCAAACTTCTTCCTTTGCCCTTCATGCCCAAATTCAATAAGTGTAGGGAAAGGTCTTACCATATGATCTTCATAATTGCCACCTGAATTGGTAGAGCTTTCCCCACGTGTCCTTTTTGATCTTGGCTTTGATTTCTTTATAGTATAAGTTTTCCTTTTTGGCTCTCTTTCCATGAGTGATTAATTTATGAAGAGCTTGCTAAGAGAGGATTTCGGCTAAAGAAAGAGAAATGGTGTAGGAGGATATGACAATGAAAAAATTGATTTTAGTGGGAAGAGAAGTGAATAAGGTGGTGTTTATATAGAGAAGATAAAAGTAAAGAATAGATTAAATTTAGGAAATTGACGAGTTGGAAATTGAAAAAGGAGTCATAGTTGAAGGATTCAATGAATTGAAAAGTGGGAAGTGTTGGGAACTTGGAATAGTCATAGAAAATTGAAGAACCCTTAACATTGAGAAGTGGGAGATGTTGGGAAAGTGAAAGGGTTATGGAGAATTGAAAATTTTTGAATTGGGCACTTTTTTGAAAGGCACTTTAATGTATTTTATTTCAAAGATTCGACAATGCACACACCCATACCAAAAGTGTGCATGGGTGTGTGCCTGTGATGTCCATTTTGTGCAAGGCAAGCACAAGCGTGCGCAAAACATGCATGGCCATACCTGCTTTGTCTATTTTTATTCTGGCACACATCTAGGCATGCATTGGCATGCAAGAAACATGCATGGCCGTGCTTGCCCTTAAATTTTCTACCCTAACCTCACCTATTTAGTTTATATGGTCGTGCAACAAGGTACGAAACCTATCTACTTGAACTTATCAGGAAAAATTCTAGAAATTAAGCACAAATCATCATGTAATCACAACCATTTAGTTCCTATAAAGATATACACTTACAATACATCTTCTAGCGCTCCTCCTCTTCTTCAAATCCTTATCTTTTTTAAAGCTTTTCCTCTTTTCTTCCTACAAAACTGGTGTGCTAATAATCTGCAAGCATACATAATCGTATCAAGTAGTAAATAAAGATATCGTCCCACAGAGATTTTGGTGATGACTACTGTCTTACTCACAGTGTTTGTTTGTTTAGACAACGAAATAGAGTTTGTAATTTTA
>CATIWO010148844.1:0-11406 GCA_949673435.1 Macaranga tanarius | reverse complement strand
TTTTCTAAGGATTCATTCATTTAAATTAGTCTCGCTTTTATAGGAATTTGACGTTCATCAAAGTCATTTTCATAGGACAGATCAACTATGTGTTATTTTCTATCCCAAAAAGCATTTGGAAGATCTGAACAAACTTCATTTTCAATTTGCTTTTGAAAATCAGAATTTTTTGATTTTACAAAATAATTTTGAAATTGATTCTGAATTCTTTGAAATTTTACATCTTATTGTAAATGCATTAGATGTGTTTGTTTAACTTTAATTAAAGTATTGATTCTGAAATCATAAATAGAATGAGCTTTAATCAAATTTAAATTCCTTTTTTTGGGTTTTTCAATAAAAGGAAAAACCAGTTTAGAGTTTCTTACTCTAAAACAAATTTCTTATTCATTGATCTTATAGAGAGTAATTAAACTGATAAAAGGAGTCCCTAATATGACCATTGAATGTAAATCCTTTTACAAAAATAAAAAGATTCCTGAGTGCAACGTGTCCTATAACCACTAAGGCTTCCACTTTGCCACCAATGGTCAGTTCAAAATCATTTGCAACTGCAAGTTTTTCTCTTATTTTCTAATAAAATCATTTTGGGACTAAATTATATCTAATATAACTTAAATCTGCACCTGTATCAAATAATACAATTGTGTCAAATTTAAAATTATTTGAGAAAATAATTTTTATTTTAATTAAATATTTTTGAGAAGTAATTTCCCTTAAAATATTGATGTAATTTTCTAGAATTTCTAGAACCTCTTCCAGGCATCCTAAGTTTTATGGTTCAGAAGGTTCTTCTTCTGAATCAGAACTTGAATCATCATATTTTTATTTGAAAATAAGAGATTGAATAATTTCAGAGTCTCATTGTTGTTTGGCTTTAAGTTCTTTTAATTCGAACTTAATTATTTTAACTTCTTTCTAAAGATCCTGAAGTGTACCAATAGGAACTTTATTTTTCTTTCCTTTTGAAAGAATAGTTGTCAGGTTGTAACTATATTTTGAAGTGGAAGGTAAAATAGAAGTAGAAGTTTCAACAGGTTTGTCTTCTAAAGATTTTAGGAGTTTATCAAGAAATTCCTTTTGAAGTTTGGAATCACTAATATGCTTTATGGTTTCAAGGAGTATTTTTTATTCTTTGGTAAGCATATTAATGCGTTTGATGGGTTTATCTGATTCATCAGGAGAGTCTGAATCAAAGAATGATGAAGTAGCAATTTCATCAATTTGGAGAGGATTTTCATCCTTATAAGAAATGTTTGAAAAATTAGATTCATATGAATCAATAAGAAGAGCAGAAATTTTTGAAAGGACTTCTTCTTCTAAACCGAGTTCATGGAGTCTAGTATTAACACGATAGAATTTGGCAGTGTGACCTTTTCTACCACATTTGAAATAAGTAATGTCCTTAAGGCTTTTCTTAGAGAATTTCTTGTTATGTTTGGAAGATTTCTTATAAGCCTTAGAAGTTCTTTTTGATGAAGAAGATTTTTTGTAATAGTCTTCTTTGTCAGGTTTGTGAGACTTATAAGATTTTTTATGTTTGTAAAATTTTGATTCTTTGTAAGGTTTTGTTGAACATGAACTATTACATGATTTGGATTTGGTTTCAATTGGATTGTTGAAATTAAATTGTTTACAAAAAGATCCAACTTCCTGTCGAGTTTTCTTAAGTTTCCACTTAAGATGTTTTTATAGCTTTAGATCCTAACAAATCTTAAGCCCTTTATTTTGTGTCAGGCTAATCAATTCATTGTAAGTAGATTGTCTATAAGGTATTTGATTACCATGAGAAGTTATTATAGTATTCCTAACCTTTTCACCTAACAGTTTGGGTAAACCTGGTAGAAATTTCTCTTTCCGGAATGGTTGATTAGAGTCTTCACGAAGAATGACTCTAGTTAGGAATGTATTTTTGTAAGTTTAAAAATCACTGAGTTTATTGCAATTAAGATTGCTTAAAATTTCAGTATTTTTATCATTGAGATGACTTGGATCTCCTATGAAATGCAAAGAAATTATCAATATCAAGGTAGACACAGCATCCTAGACTGGGTTACCAAGATCATTAAGAATAGGAGTGCCATCTTTAAAAGTTTGAATCGCATATAGGATCTGCAATTGTTGTTCCTGGGTCAAGTGGTAATCCCACCATCCTTTGAGTTGACCCGAGAAACCAGTAATAAAGAGTTCAGCAATGGCCTTAGCCATGCTACCGGTTTGAGTTTTGTAGGCATTGGCTACCATTGTCATTTGTTGAAGGAGACCTAACACTTAGTATTCACTCATACCATCTAGGTTCTATTCATAAATAGAAGAAGCATTAAATCTGGACTGTGGGTAAACATCATGCTATCTAATTATGTTAGGTGCCATCAACACATTCCTTGTTATAATCGACTAGTCCAACCTATTGATATGAGTTTGACTTAGCTGATCATTCTATTTTTGAAAACTATTGTGAAAATTATTTTGACTTTCCTCTTCTTCAAAAGAGTTATCAGTATGGTTTAAAGCACTGATACTCCTTGAAAGAGGAGTCTTAGGTACAACCCGAGATATGTCTGAGCTAGAAGCTTGTTCAATTCTGCTCAGTTGATCTTTGATAGCTTTAGTAAACTCAAGTTTGCTAGTTTGAATTTATTGTTGACTCTGTTTAGAAACTTAGAATGGTTTAAAAATAGGATTTTTAAGTTTCTGTTCTGGAAGTTTGATAGATTCAGAAGACTTAATAGCAGAATGATGAAAAATAGTTGGATGTTGAATTTGACTTTAATTCGAGTTAACCGTTTTCCAATTTTTTGAAGATGAATGTTTAAAAAGTTATTTTGTAGGACAATGTATTTCAAATTCCTTGAATCATCATCTTGTGGAAGTTTGAAAGGAGCTACTTGAATTTCTGAATCACCATGAGAAAATGAAATATTCCTTAATGGTAGGTGTTTAGACTGAATAGTCTAATCATCTACCTTCCATTTAGAATTTTTATTTCTCACCGTGACTGGATTACCAGTCTTTTTTTATTTTTTAGTTTTTTTGAAAGGATATGCAATGTCATTTTGATGTGCATAAATTTCAAACCAATCAAAAAATTGAATTTAAACTCTGTATTCATTGCAAAAACTATAATATTTTTCTTAAATCTCATCTTTAATTTTCAAGAAGTTTGAAAATAACCAAATTTTCTTTGACTCATTCCTTTTAGAATAAAAATCCTTTTGAAGAAGAGTTTTATCAATTTAAAATTCTTTTTCCAAAATACTAATTTTTGCAGTAATATTTTGGGTTATGGCAGAAGGTGTTTCATCTTCTTCAGTGTTTGAAAGTTGGCTATCATAAACAGGTCTTGGAATGACTGTTTGGTAGTTAACATTTTGTAGTGAGGAGCTAGGTACTTCAAAAGTTGAGAACCTTGGCTGAACACGTGTTTGGAGCTGTTGGTTATTTAGATAAGGAGCATGAGCATAGATAACTGAAGGAAGTTGTGAGGCTCTTCCTAAGTCAATAGTTGAAGAGGTAAAGACTTCATCAAAAAATCAAAAACTGTTTGATCTTCTTTTAAAAGATAGTTTGACTCTTCCATCCAATAATTAGGTTACATTTCTCAGGCTAGTGTTTAGCTCAGGTCTTTTTGGTGACTGAGGTTGGGTGGCTCCTTCTAAGATCCATTCTTTAGGTAAGGTGACATCTTTCAATTGAATGGTTTTAGGAATAATGGCATTAGATTTGGATAAATCTGTTTGGAGAAGGATGGTTTTACCTTTTGGAGAGTGTTTGAGGTGTTTGGTTGCAAAAGCAGAAACCATTGCTTTGTAATGAACTTTGAAAATTAATGCAATTAGAATTGACCTAGAAAGCATTTTGTAATTGTGAGTTTTAATTTGCAAAACAATGCTCTTTAAAATATTTTTGTCATTTAAAGAGACTGTTATATTTGGATAGCAGCTAAAACTCACTAGTCCTTTATCAAGACTGGATTCCACTGTACCTAATAAAGAATCAAAAAAATTTGTAAACCTAACATCCCTCAGGACTGCTAAGATCGAAGTATCTAGACCTTCTCTGTTAAAAGGTTTTATTTCTACCTAAACAAAGCCTATATGAATGTATTTATAGGAACGATCCCTATGTTTTTGTAAAGATTTTGAAGAAATAAGTTGGATTTCTTTAAAAGGTTTGGAAATTTATATGTCCCTTTCTTCTGTTTTGATTGTAAAATCATTTTTCAGAAAAGAGAATTTGGCAGATTCATAAATCTATTTTTTCTGAATTCTGAAAATTTCTCAGTCATCAATATATTTGAAAAAATATTCAATAATCAGTTCATCAGAACTGACTACCCGTTTGGACTCTGTCGAGTCAGAAGTAGAAGAGTTTGAAAAAGATTGATTTCTACAGAAAATATTTTTTAAATTTATTTTAAAAATTTAAAATATTAAAATTTTGGATTGAACAGGAAAATAACCTCCAGCTTTACTGTCCTATAGCATAACCTGGAAAAACGGAACTTACTATTGTACCAATACCTCTCACTATTCAATTTAGGGTATCATAGCCTTAAAGGCTTGTTTTCTGCATTTAACTATTCAAAACTCATTTTTGGGGGTGATAAACAGTGAAACCCTAAATTGAACAGCGAGAGGTATTGGTACAGTAGTAAACCCTATTTTGCCAGGTTGTACTATAGGGTAGTAAAGCTGGAGGCCATTTTTCTGTTCAATCTAAAGTTTTAATATTTTAAATTTTCAAAATGAATTTAGAAAATATTTTTTGTAGAAATCAATCTTTTTCAAACTCTTCTACTTCTGACTCGACAGAGTCTAAACGAGTAGTCAGTTCTGATGAACTGATTATTGAAGATTTTTCTAAACATATTGATGACTGAAAAATTCTTAGAATTCAGAAAAAACAGATTTATAAATCTTCCAATTTCTCTTTTCTGGAAAATAATTTTACAATCAAAATAGAAGAAAGGGACAAACAAATTTCCAAACCTTTTGAAGAAATCCAACTTCTTTCTTCAAAATCTTTACAAAAATATAAGGATCGTTCCTATAAATACATTCACATAGGCCTTGTTCAGGTAGGAATAAAACCTCTTACCAGAGAAAGTCTAGATACTTTAATTTTAGCAGTCCTGAGGGATGCTAGGTTCATAAACTTTTCTAATTCTTTGTTAGGTACGATAGAATCTAGTCTTAACAAAGGGCCAGTGAGTTTTAGCTGCTATCCAAATATAACAGTCTCTTTAAATGATAACAATATTTTAAAGAGCATTGTTTTATAAATTAAAACTCACAATTACAAAATATTTTATGGGTCAATTCCAATTGCATTAATTTTCAAAGTTCATTACAAAGCAATGATTTTTGCTTTTGCAACCAAACACCTCAAACACTCTCCAAAAGGTTAAACCATCCTTCTCCAAATAGATTTATCCAAATCTAATGTCGTTATGTCCAGAACCATTTAATGGAAAGATGTCACCTTACTTGAAGAATGGATCTTAGAAGGAGCCACCCAATCTCAGTCACCAAAAAGACCTGAGCTAAACACTAACCTGAGAAATGTAATCCAATTCTCGGTTGGAAGAGTCAAATTATCTTTTGAAAGAAGATCAAACAGTTCTTGATTTTCTGATGATGTCTCTACCTCTTTAACTATTGACTTAGGAAGAGCCTTATAACTTCCTTCAGTTATCTATGCTCATGCTTCTTATCTAAACAACCAACAGATCCAAACATGTGTTCAGCTAAGGTTCTCAACTTCTGAAATACCTAGCTCCTCACTATAAAATATTGACTACCAAACAGCGATACCAAGACCTGTTTATGATAGCCAACTTCCAAACACTGAAGAAGATGAAATACCTTCAGCCCCTTCTTTACCAACACCTTCTGCCATAACCCAAAACATTGCTACAGAAATTAGTGTTTTAGCAAAAGAATTTCAAATTGATAAAACTCTTCTTCAAAAGGATTTTTATTCTAAAAAAATGAATCAAAGAAAATTTAGTCCTTTTCAAACTTTTTGAAAATTAAAGATGAGATTCAAGAAAAATGTTATGCTTTCTGGTAATGAATATAGAGTTTAAATTCAGTTTTTTGATTGGTTTGAAATTTATGCACATCAAAATGACATTGCATATCCTTTCAAAAAATCTAAAAAATAAAAAAAAAGACTGTTAATCCAGTCACAGTGAGAAACAAAAATCCTAAATGGAAGGTAGATGATCGGACTATTCAGTCTGAACACCCACCGTTAAGGAATATTTCATTTTTTCATGGTGATTTGGAAATTCAAGTAGCTCCTTTCAAACTTCCACAAGATGATGATTCAAGGAATTTGAAACACATTGTCCTGCAAAAAAACTTTTCAAACCTTTATCTTCAAAGAATTGGAATACAGTTAACTCGAATTGAAAGTTAAATTGAACATCCAACTATTTTTCATTATTATACTGTTAAGTCTTATGAGTCTGTCAAACTTCTAGAATAAAGACTTATAAATCTTGTTTTCAAACCATTCCAAGTTTCTAAACAGAGTCAGCAACAAATTCAAACTAGCAAATTTGAGTTTGCTAAAGCTATCAAAGATCAACTGAGCAGAATTGAACAAACTTCTAGCTCAGACACATCTCGGGTTGTACCTAAGACTCCTCCTTCAAGGAGTATCAGTGCTTTAAACCACATTGATAACTCTTATGAAGAAGAGGAAAATTAAAATAGTTTTCAAAAATAGAATGATCAACCAGGTCAATCTCATATCAATAGGTTGGACTGGTCGATTATTCCAAGGAATGTAGCGATGGCACCTGACATAATTAGACAGCCTGATGTCTACTCACAGTCCAGATTTAATGCTTCTTCTGTTTACGAATAAAACCTAGATGGTATGAGTGAATACCAAGTGTTAGGTCTCCTTCAACAAATGACAATGGTAGCCAATGCCTACAAAACTCAAACCAGTAGTATGGATAAGGCCATTACTGAACTCCTTATTGCTGGTTTCTCGGGTTAACTCAAAGGATGGTGGGATTACCACTTGACCCAGGAACAATAACTATAGATTCTATCTACGATTCAAACTTTTAAAGATGGCACTCCTATTCTTGATGATCTTGGTAACCTAGTCCAGGATATTGTGTCTACCTTGATCTTGACAATTTCTTTGCATTTCATAGGAGATCCAAGTCATCTCAAAGATAAAAATGCTGAACTTTTAAGTAATCTTTGTTGTAATAAACTCAGTGATTTTTCAAACTTACAAAAATACATTCCTGACTAGAGTCATGCTTCGTGAAGACTCTAATCAACCATTCTGGAAAGAGAAATTTCCAGCAGGTTTACCCAAATTATTGGGTGAAAAAGTTAGGAATACCATAAGAAATTCTCATGGTAATCAAATACCTTATAATCAATTTACTTATGGTGAATTGATTAGCCTAACATAGAATGAAGGGCTTAAGATCTGTCAGGATTTAAAGCTACAAAAACATCTTAAATGGGAACTTAAGAAAACTCGACAGGAAGTTGGATCTTTCTGTAAACAATTTGATTTCAACAATCCAATTGAAACCAAATCCAAATTCTGTAATGGTACATGTTCAACAAAACCTTACAAAAAAAATAAAATTTTGCAAATATAGGAAATCTTATAAGTCTTACAAACCTGACAAAGAAGACTATTACAAAAAATCTTCTTCATCAAAAATAACTTCTAAGCCTTATAAAAAATCTTCCAAACATAATAAGAAATTCTCTAAGAAAAGCTTTAAGGACATTACTTGTTACAAATATGGCAAAAAAAGTCATACTGCCAAATTCTGTCGTGTTAATACCAGACTCCATTAACTCAGTTTAGAAGAAGAAGTCCTTTCAAAAATTTCTGCTCTTCTTATTGAGTCATCTGAATCTGATTTTTTAAACATTTGTTCTGAGGATGAAAATCCTCTCCAAATTGATAAAATTGCTACTTCATCATTCTCTGATTTAGACTTTCTTGATAAATCAGACAAACCAGTCAAATGCATCAAGATGCTTACCAAAGATCAAGAAACACTCAATAAAACCATCAAGTATATTAGTGATTCCAAACTTCAAAAATAATTTCTTAATAAACTCCTGAAATCTTTAGAAGACAAGCCTATTGAAACTTCTACTTCTATTTTACCTTCCACTTCAAAGAACAGTTACAACCTGACAACTATTCTTGAAAAAGGAAAGAAAAATAAAGCTCCTATTGGTACACTTCAAGATCTTCAGAAAGAAGTTAAAATAATTAAGTTTGAATTAAAAGAACTTAAAGTCAAACAACAATGAGACTCTGAAATTATTCAATCTCTTATTTCTATACAAAAATCTGATGATTCAAGTTCTGATTCAGAAGAAGAACCTTCTGAACCACAAAACCTGGGATGCCTGGAAGAGGTTCCAGAAATTTCAGAAAATTACATCAATATTTTAAGGGAAATTACTTCTCGAATCAATGCTTTAATTAAATTTAAACAAACACATTTAATGCATTTACAACAAGATGTCAAATTTCAAAGAATTCATAATTAACTTCAAAATGATTTTGTAAAATTAAAAGTTGATTTACCCTATGAAAATGACTTTGATGAACGTTAGATTCCTACAAAAGCTAGACCAATTCAAATGAATGAATCCTTAGAAAAACATTATAAGGATAAAATTCAGGATCTAGAATCCAAGGGTCTGATTTCCAAATCTTGATCTCCTTAGACTTGTGTTGCTTTATATATCAATAAATATAGTGAAATAGAAAGAGATACACCTAGACTGGTGATCAATTATAAACCTTTAAATACTGCTTTGAAATGGATTAGATATCCAATTCCAAACAAAAAAGGATTTGCTTCAAAAACTTCATTTTTCTTTGATTTTTTCCAAGTCTGATATGAAATCTGGTTTTTGGCAAATTCAAATTCATCCTAAAGATAGGTATAAAACTGCTTTTACAGTCCCTTTTGGACAGTATGAGTGGAACGTTATGCCTTTCAGTTTGAAAAATGCTCCTTAAGAATTTCAAAGAATCATGAATGACATTTTCAATCCACATTTAAACTTTTGTGTTGTTTACATTGATGATGTTTTAAATTTTTCAAACTTAATTGAACAACATTTCAAACATCTGCAAACCTTTTTCAGTGTCATAAAGAAAAATGGTTTAGTAGTTTCAAAATCAAAGATTTCACTTTTCCAAACAAGAGTTTGGTTTTTGGGTCATTACATTACTCATGGAACCATAACTCCAATTGAAAGATCTCTTGCATTTGCATCTAAATTTTTTGACAAGATTTTAGATAAAACTCAATTGTAAAGATTTTTAGGAAGTCTGAATTATATTTTAGATTTTTGTCTAAACATAAACCGTCTTGCAAAACCTCTGTATGATAGATTGAAAAAGAATCCAGTTGCATGGTCCAATCATCATACAGACATTGTTCGAAAAATTAAAAAATAAGTTTTAGAAATTCCATGTCTACATATAGCTGATGCATCAGATTTGGGATATAGGGGAATTTTAAAATAAGTTTCAAACAATAGAGAATGCATAGTCCAATTTACATCTGCACATTGGAATGACTGTCAAAAGAATTATTCTATGATTAAAAAGGAAATTCTTTTGATTGTTTTATACATTACTAAATTTCAAAGTGATCTTTTGAACCAAAATTTTTTTTTAAGAATTGATTATAAATCTGCAAAAGAAATTTTACAAAAAGATGTTCAAAATATTGCTTCCAAACAAATATTTGCTCGATGGCAAGCCATCTTTTTTATATTTGATTTTGAAATTGAATATATTAAAGGAGATACAAACTCAGTTCCTGACTTTTTGACGAGGGAATTCCTTTAAAACAGATCCTAATGCCCATAAAGAAAAAGAAAGACAAGGCAAAAGCCCTGCAAACCCGAACACTGGTGAGGAAAAGATCCATGCCTAAACACCAAAATAAACACTAGCCTAAAAATTCCAAATACTGGCCCATTCTACAGCCCAAAAACTTTTCAAACCTTCTTCGGCCCAACCAATAAAATCCTGGATGGACATGGTCCAAGAAGAAGAAAATGTTGAGGCCCACAAATAGACCCAAATTCAAACATGGGTTGAACAGTTAACCCAATCTCCAGAGCTTCTCCAGGGTCTTCAATCCATGTCGCAGGCCTCTCAGCCTTCGGCCCAAACAGAATCCTCTTCTCAATCCTCTGAAAAGGGAAAATGAAAGAAAATTATTTCTAAAAAACTAAATATGGAGATTTCTGTAAAAAAATTCATCTCAAATGATTTCGAAACCAGTTTCTTCTCAATTTCTTTTAAAAGAAAAACAAGTTTTGAGAATAAAATCTGAATGTTTAGAAAAAATGAATTTCCAAAATATCCTGACCATGGAGGATGGATTTTTTGATTAAAAACCCTCGAAGGCAATTTCAAAAATTTTTCCAAAAAATTGGTTTCATATACCTTGGGATATTTCAAAACCTCAAAAAAATTTTCAAGCTAATTTGGAAACAATTGGTTCTGTAAAATTTAAACATTTCAAAAAGGATGAAAAACACCCCCATCCTTTTTATTCAACTTGTACAGTCCAAAAAATTATTTACCCTACCGAACGGGGTTCTAAATTGCACAAAGTCAAACCTTTTCCTCCAGACCTGTATACCCGAACCTCCCATTGCTAGTTTTTTAACTACTGGGACTATCAACAGGCCTGGTTCAATTCATTCTTTATCCAAAATGATGGTTTCAGCTATTCCTGGCTATTATTTTTTGATAGAGAATTTCAAACTTCTAAACTTCCTTTATGGTTCATCCAATGGTGGACTTTCTTTGGGAACATTCCTGAAACTCTTATTTCAGAAGTCAAACCTTGCTTTGACCTCTTCAAACAACACTATAAATCTTCAAAAAATGAAAAATGATTCAATCCTTTTCTTATTTTCTGTACCAAATTTTTTCTGTCCTGGGTATGTGTGTGGTATTTCAACTACAACATGTTACAGGATGGTCAAACAATTCTCACCAGAATATACAAAGTCAAGTGGTAGGATTCATTTGCATACAAAGAGAACATTACTTTGCAAAAGGTCAATAATTGGCTAGTCAAGCACAACTTATTTCCATGCCCTAAGGAGACTACAGTTTTTCTCGCACAGAAGTCATTTGTAATGCCCAAGCTAGTTGGTGCACAATCCGAAGAAGAATTCTTTCAGATAATTCAACAACTTCTGGAAAATAGAACTTCTTCATCCAAACAAGGATCTGCCAAGCCAGAAACATCATCATCATCATCAAGCTCTTCTGAGCCTATCATTGACTTAGGAGAAGACGAAAATGTTGATTTCTTTGGTAATAGTGGATTCTAGTATTTAGTATTTTGTATTT
>CATIWO010148791.1:0-14340 GCA_949673435.1 Macaranga tanarius | reverse complement strand
CAATTTAAGATCAATTTATTCAGTACTCTTAAATCATCACATATCACATCATCAATCATCACTTTCCATTAATCACATAACTTTCCTCCAAATCTCAAATTTCATAGCCTAAGCTTTAAAAGTTATTAAGAATACCATTTCCATAATTTAGGTTTCAAAATCAACAATATTCTTAGTTTCATAATCTAAACTTTTAAAACCTAGGCTTTGATACCAAAAATTGTAACACCCCTTCCCACCGGTACCCATGTAGGACATTTTTACAACCTGGACTATCCATCATGGAGTAACAGCGTGGAAAGGTACCACTTCTATGAAGTAACTAAAATACTATTCAGATTGACTGGTTTGTAAACGGGTTTAATATCATGTATAACACTCAAATTATATCTTAATAACAATACTAAATAATATGCATACTTAATATTCTCCAAGCATTATAAGAATATATAGCAAGATTATACATATATAATCCAATAAATAAAATATATATTTTGGAAAATATAATATACATACATATACAAGATTAGTGTTCAGCGGTGAGGGAAAAAACTAGAGAAAAAAGGCTAACAAAAATATATACAACATGATACATCAAAAAGAATCAAAGCCCTATTAAATCCCTAGAAAAAGGTAGTCTAGCTATCCTAGGATGTGCTACCCACATATTTACTCAAAAATAGTAGCAACAAATCCTAAAGCTCAACCATCTACCAATAAAAAGTGCATGACGTCAGCAGTGTCTGTAGGAGCTAAGTCCAAGTTATAGTGACCCAAACTCCAACCCGTGTCTTATAGGCAATGACAATGACTGTCAGACAACCATCCGAGAAGTCATTTCTGATCGTACTAGTACGGTAGTCAGTGGCTATGTGGTCTACAGAAACTCGAAAAGAAAGCTCAACGTCGGGATCATATCTAATGTAGTACAAGACCATCATCTCGTCTCCATGCACATTTAGTGTCTGGGCTACCCACATAATCGCCATATTACTCTATACAGTATGTACAATGGCTAAACTAAAAATAAAATAATTTTACAAAAGGAAGTGATGAGTATTTCTATATGAAACACTCAGTGACTGAACTAAAATAAACACTCCCTATAATTGAATAAATAACATTTCAAATAATAAACAAATCAACTTTAAACCAATCAATATAACAGTTAAACATTAACTGTAAAACCAAAGAATTCATCAATAATGTTTGAAATATATAAATCAATTCACAATTTAATTCATTAGATCAATATACAATCAAATCACATTTGATTTCTTTAAACAGTTTATAATTAGATTACTGTCAATGTGGTGGGTACCAATCAGCACATTGAAGGTTCGGGTCACGTATGCATACCGTAATCATAAATCATATAAGTAGCCTAAAAGGCTTATAACAGTATCCTAAATACAGGAAATAACATAAGTTGCTGTGTTCCGGACACAGTCTTACATCTCACTGAACCTTGCCGTACTCCAGACATAGTCTTACTGCAATCCTTTAATAATCAAATACTCAAAATCATTCAAATAACATAATTTCTTAATTCAATCTTGGTCACAGCCAAGCAAAATGCTATAAACACATCTCAGTATTCAAATTCAGTTCAAAAATAGGTTTTTCTTTTAAAACAGACTGAAATATTGCTTAAAATCACTAAGAGGCACCACCTAATCAACAGAGAGGCGTTGCCTTCAGACACAGGGGCACCGTTACCTCACAATGGAGGCACACGTCTTTGTGTCTTATAGGCACCGCTGTCTTTAGGTGGAGGCACACACCTCCGTGCCATAGAGGCGCCACCTTTAGGGCCTCAATGGGCTGAGGCGGTGCCCTTGCACAGAGGCGTTGCCTCCCCAATTCGATTAAAGTACATATTTTCAAAATTTTCATCAGAAATCAATAAAAATCAATTCCAATCAAACATCCAAAAATTTAATCAAATCAACAAAATAATTGAATAAAATTATGGGGTTTTGAAGAAGATGATCCACTTATCTATATCGTTGGCTCCTCCCTCTTACTGCTAGCTTTTATGTTGCTTACAGATGAATAAATGAAACTCAGCTTATTTTCCTTATTTTTCTCCTTTGTTTTGCTTTTCTTTCCTTTAGATATGTTTTGGTACAAACAAATGGTACCAAAACCATTTTTCTTGGTTTCTGATGGCTTCGAGAGGGTGAGTCATTCTCGCCCTCCTCCGCCAGCTTACAACCATCCAGTAATTATTCATTTTTTTACGAACTCTCTAATTTGATAAATTGGGCGTTAATGTCCAATTACAAATAAGTCCTCGAACTTAATTATTTTCAATTAAGTTCTTTAAATCAAACTTATTTCCTATACAATCTAGTCCTATCCAAATATAATATTAAATATTCAGGGCACGAACCTGATAATTCTTTCCCACTTAAAAAATTTCATCCTCGAAATTAGAGAATGTCAATATCTTTAACTAGCTTGGGATATGAACAGTTACGGGTACCGATGTCGCATATCTTCCTCACTCTCCCACATAGCTTCCTTATGAGGGTGATTTCTCCACAGTACTTTGACTAGTGGAAAAATTTTATTGCGTAGTATCTTCTAATCCTTAGCTATGATTGATGCTGGTTCTTCCTTATAGCTCAAATTTTCTTTCAGTTCCATCGGTTGTTCTCGTAGTACGTATGAAGGATCACTCCTATATCTTTTTAGCATCGATACATAAAAAATATCATGGATTCCAGATAAATGTAGGGGTAGTACTAATTGATAAACTACTAGCCCAATGCATTCGATTATCTCATACGGTCTTATGAATCTTGGGCTTAGCTTACCGTGCTTGCTAAATCTCAGCACTCCTTTCCACGATGATATTTTTAAAAATACCTTCTCTCCCATATTATATTTAATGTCATCTCGTTTTAAGTTAGCATAACTTTTCTGTCTATCCTGGGCCGTTTTCAGGTTTGCTTGAACTATGTAAATATTTTTTTATAGTTATCTGTACCAATTCCAGTCCTAATAGTTTCCTTTCTCTAGTTTCCTCCTAATAAATGAGGGTTCTACACTTCCTCCTATATAGCGCTTCGAATGGAGCCATATTAATACTATTTTAATAGCTATTATTATAAGCGAATTCCATTAATAGTACTTGCTTATCCCAATTACCTCCAAATTCTAATGTGTTTGCTCTAAGCATATCCTCCAAAATTTGGATGGTAAGTTCTGATTGACCGTTCGTTTATGGGTGAAAAGCTATACTAAATTTTAATTTAGTACCCAATGCTTCTTGCAAACTCGGCTAAAATCGTGAAGTAAATCTTGGATCTCGATCTGAAACGATCGACACTGGAGCTTCATGCCATCTCACGGATCTCTTTCACATACAATTCTGCTAGTTTGTTCAAATTGTAGTTGGTTCTGACCGGTAAGAAATGCGCTGACTTCGTTAATCAATCCATGATCACCTGAATAGCATCACATCCTTATTGGGTTCTCGGTAAACCTACCACAAAATCCATTATGATATGTTCCCACTTCCATTCAGGAATCGACAAAGATTGTAATAATCCCGTGAGATGTTTGTGGTCAGCCTTCACCTGCTGACATGTCAAACATTTAGATATGAACTCTGCCACATCACCTTTCATTCCTTTCCACCAATAGTTTTTCTTCAGCATTTTATATATTTTCGTACTTCTTGGATGCATAGCATATGCCGAATAATATACCTCTTCCATTATGTCTTGCCTTAACTCTTCTACATTGGGCACATATAGTCGGTTTCCAAACTTTAAAACTCCTTTTTTGCTGTAACTCAATTCTATCACCTTTCCATCATTAGCATCTTTACGTAACCTTTTTGCTTCCTCATCCACTTATTGTGCTACTTCGATTCTTTCTATTAAAATTGGCCTTACCTTCAAAGTAGCTAACATTCCATTGGAGGAATCTATCTCTACTTCAACATTTAGCTTCCTCAACTCAATTAATAGTGGCATTCTAATCGTGCGGATATGATATAAATTACCGCCTGATTTTTAGCTCAATGCGTCCGTGACCACATTAGCTTTTCCTGGGTGGTATTCAATTATGCAATCGTAATCTTTCAATAGTTCCACCTAAATTTGTCTTAAATTTAACTCTTTTTGAGTTAAAATATACTTCAGGCTCTTGTGATCCGCGAATATTTGACAGGTAACCCCGTACAAATAATGTCTCCACATCTTTAATATGAACACTACTGTTGCCAATTTCAGGTCATGCGTGGGATAGTTCTATTCATGCGGTCTTAGTTGTCTTGATGCATGTGCTATAACTTTTCTATTTTACATCAACATACAACCATGTCCTTGCTTTGATGCATCACTATATACCACATAATGACCTCCTTTAACTGGCAATGTTAGTATCGGTGCCGTAATCAATTTCTGTTTTAAGATTTCAAAACTCCATTGGCAATCTGAACTCTACACGAACTTCACATTCTTCCTTAGTAGCTTTGTCAATGGTGATACGATAATAAAAAAATCTTATACGAATTATCGATAGTAGCCTGCCAATCCTAAGAAGCTTCATATTTTTATTACATTCCTCGGTGGTCCCAATTAACAATTCTTGTAATTTTACTGGGGTCTACGTGCACTCCTTCAGCGCATATCACGTGTCTAAGAATCATAATTTTATCCAACCAAAATTCGCATTTGCTAAACTTCGCGTAAAGCTGTTTATCTCTCAAAATATTTAATATCATCATCAAGTGTTTTTCATGTTCCTTATTTGATTTCGAGTACACCAGAATATCGTCAATGAACACGATCACAAATTTGTCCAAATACGGTTTAAATACGTGATTCATTAGGCCCATAAAATGCAGCTGGTGCATTTGAAAGTCTAAACGGCATAACCAAGAATTTGTAGTGTCCATATCTAATTCTGAATGCAGTCTCAGATATATCAGATTCCTTAATCCTTAACTGATGATAACCATAACGTAAATCAATCTTTAAAAATACTTTTTCTCCTTATAGTTGATCAAATAAATCTTTTATCCTCGGTAAAAAATATTTGTTCTAGATTGTGACCTTATTCAGTTGTCTATAATCTATATACAACCAAAGATATCCATTCTTCTTTTTTATGAATAATACGGGTGCGTCCCAAGGTGAACAACTCAGTCGGATAAATTTCTTATCCAACAGTTCTTGCAATTGCATCTTCATCCTTCAATTTTGCTGGAGCCATCCTATACGGCGATTGCCATATAAGAGCTATTTCAGGCATGAGTTCAATTTCAAACTCAATCTCCCTCTCAGGTGGTAGTCTTAGAAAATCTTCGGGGAAACACATCCTTAAACTCATTTATCATCGGCAGTTCTTTTAATTTCGCACGTTCTTTTTGTTCTTTAATCACTGAGGCTAGATAGGCTTTATATCCCTTCCTAATATATTTTTCAACTTTCATTATCAAAATAATCTTGATAGGAATCTTCCTATCTCCTCTGATAAATACTATATTCTTTCCACCGTCTCCCTCCAATTCTACTTGCCTTTCAAAATAATTTATATTAGCTCAGTAATAGCTCAACCCATCCATTCCGAGTATAGCATCGAATTCATCAAGATGTAGGGGTATAAAATCCCATTTCATTTTACCCCCATCAATTTCTACCAAAATATTTCTACAAACCTTCTTGTATACTACACATATACCCATAGGCATGCTCACTATCACAGGTTCATTTAAATCATCCATTCTAAGTCTATCAAGTATCACAAAAGTTGATGTTAAGAATGAAAATATAGCACCAAAGTCAATGAGTATGCATGCTAACTTACAATTGATATGCGCTTTGTCTGTTATTACATCTGGAGACTTTTCTACCTCCTTTTTTGTAACAACATAAACCCTTGCCTATTGCATACCTCTAATTGTAGTACTTGGCTCCCCTGGTTGGTTTTGATGAGGTTCCTTTGCTTCCATTCCCTCTTGAGTTATGTTCATAGTCCTTCTTGCTCTAGTCACTCTCCTACTTTGCTCACTTCGAGGAGAATAAGATGCTTGTACCGAAGGTTCTTCGGGTGGTACTTTCGTATAGTTTATGGCATAATGTTCGATCTCATTACACCGAAAACATCTAACTTCCAACTAACTACACTTTCCCAAATGATTTTTCCTATATATATTGCACTATGGCAATGCATCTTTTCCCTGTATGCCAAATCCAGCACATGTTTGTCCTAACAGTTTTGCCGGTTATCTAATTAATGCCTAACTTTCCTAGGGTTAATTTTCACCTCTCATCCTCATATTACTTCTGAAATTAGGAAAGAATCCCGATCGTCAATCCTTATTTTTTCTCCATGGCTTCCGTGATGATTCAGGTTGTTTATTTCGTTGGGTCTGAGTCAAAGCTTCAAATTCTTTATCTGACTTTTCTTGCTCCATTACCTTCTCGACCCAGCCTCAAAAAGTAGTTCCAGCGTACAAATTCAGCTTTTCTCTCAAGGATATATACAAACCCTCTCAAAATGTCTCACTCTTTTTCTCTTCCGTAGGGTAAATATCCTTGGAGTATTTATACAGATCTTCAAACTTATCAATATATTCTCTTACCATCATCAATCCTTATGTTAAATTAATAAATACAGCCAACTTTTCTTTTCGATAATTCTCCGTCAGATATTCCTTATGGAACTCTTCCTGAAATACCTGCCAATTCAGAGCTTCTCTGTAGAGATTTTAAATTTGAGTTAACTAATCATCAGCTTCATCAAACATCAATCCATAACTGTTGCTCATTTTTCTTCATTGGTTAATTGCAGAGTCGTATAAGCATTCTCTACAGTTTTGATCCACTTATCAGCCTGTTCTAGATCCAATGTATCATAGAAATCATAAGCTTTACATTTCTTTGCGTGTTCAATTATGTCTCTAGGTCTTTTATACTTTTCTCTGACTCTTTCTACTATTGCTGTAGCCATAGTTTGTGCCAATTCCGCATTATCCATATACATCATTGGTGGCACTAGGTTAGCTTCATTTCCACTTATAGGTTATTGTGGCTATCCATTTCTTGCTCGCCTTGGTACGTTAAAATTTAGTATTGTCATCCTCGACATCGAACTACCTTGCCCACTCTCTGCACCACATGCATGCCCATCACTCCTTTCGTTACTATCGGAGGCTTCTGATGGGGACCGTACCTCAGTCTACGTCTAGGTCGACCTTGAGCACCTAAACCACCTCCTCTAGTTCTTGCTATTACTTAACTTTCTATAATTTAAGATCAATTCATTCAGTACTCTTAAATCATCACATATCACATCATCAATCGTCACTTTCCATTAATCATATAACTTTCTTCCAAATCTCAAATTTCATAGCCTAAGTTTTAAAAGTCATTAAGAATACCATTTCCATAATCTGGGTTTCAAAATCAACAATATTCTTAGTTTCATAATCTAAACTTTCAAAACTTAGGCTTTGATACCAAAAATTATGATACCCCTCCCCACTGGTACCCATATAGGACAGATTTATAATCCGGACTATCCATTACAGAGTAACAGTGTAGAAAGGTATCACTTCTATGAAGTAACTAAAATACTATCCAGATTGACTGGTTTGTAAATGGGTTTAATATCATGTATATCGCTCGAATTATATCTTAATAACAATACTAAATAATATGTATACTTAATATTCTCCAAGTATCATAAGATTATATAGCAAGATTATATATATACAATCTAATAAATAAAACACTGATACTAGAAAATATAATATGCATACATATATAAGATTAGTGTTCAGCGATGAGGGAAAAAATTAGAGAAAAAGGGCTAACAAAAATATATACAACATGATACATAAAAAAGAATCAAAGCCCTATCAAATCCCTAGAAAACGGTAGTCTAGCTACCATAGGATGTGCTACCCACATATTTACCCAAAAATAGTAGCAACAAATCCTATAGCTCAACCATCTGCCAGTATAAAGTGCATGATGTTAGCAGCGTCTGTAAGAGCTAAGTCCAAGTTATAGTAATCCGGACTCCAACCTGTGTCTCATAGACAATGACAATGACTATCAGACAACCACCCAAGAAGTTATTTCTGATCGTACTAGTGCGGTAGTCAGTGGCTATGGGGTTTACAGAAACTCGAAAAGAAAGCTCAGCGTCGAGATCATGTCTAATGTAGTACAAGACCATCGTCTTATCTCCATGCACATCTAGTGTCTGGGCTACCCACATGATCGCCATATTACTCTATACAGTATGTACAATGGCTAAGCTGAAAATAAAATAATTTTACAAAAGGGAGTGGTAAGTATTTCTATGTGAAACACTCAGTGACTGAACTAAAATAAACACTCTCTATAACTGAATAAATAACATTTCAAATAATAAACAAATCAACTTTAAACCAATCAATATAACAGTTAAACATTTACTGTAAAACTAAAGAATTCATCAATAACGTTTGAAACATATAAATCAATTCATAATTTAACTCATTGGATCAATATACAATTAAATCACAGTTGATTTCTTTAAACAGTTTATAATTAGATTGCTATCAATGTGGTGGGTACCAATCAACATATTGAAGGTTCGGGTCAGGTATGCATACCGTAATCATAAATCACATAAGTAGCCTAAAAGGCTTATTATTGCATCCTAGATACAGGAAATAACATGAGTTACTGTATTTCAGATACAATCTTATATCTCACTGAACCCTACCGTACTCCGGGTACGGTCTTACTGCAATCCTTTAATAATTAAATACTCAAAATCATTTAAATGACATAATTTCTTAATTTAATCTTGGTCACAGCCAAGTAAAATGCTATAAACATATCTCAGTATTTAAAGTCAGTTCAAAAATAGGTTTTTCTTTTAAAACAGACTGAAATATTGCTTAAAATTACTCAGAGGCGTCGCCTGATCAGCAAAGAGGCATCACCTTCAGACACAGGGGCGCCGCCACCTCACAACAAAGGTGCACGTCTCTGTGTCTCAAAAGTGCTGCCCTCTTTAAGTGCAGGTGCACCCCTCTGTGCCATAGAGGCGCTGCCTCTAGGGCCTCAATGGGCTGAGGTGCCACCCTTGCACAGAGCCGTCGCCTCCCCAATTCGATTAACGTACATATTTTTAAAATTTTCATAAGAAATCAATAAAAATCAAATCCAATCAAACATTCAAAAATTGAATCAAATCAACAAAACAATTGAAGAAAATTATGAGGTTTTGAAGAAGAGGATCCACTCACCTACGTCGTTGGCTCCTCCCTCTTAAATCTAGCTTCTACATTACTTACAGATAAATAGATGAAACTCATCTTCTTTTCCTTATTTTTCTCCTTTGCTTTGCTTTTCTTTCCTTTAGATACGTTTTAGTACAAAAAAAATGGTATCAAAACCATTTTTCTTGGTTTCCGATGGCTTTGGGAGGGTGAGTCATTCTCGCCCTCCCCCGCCAGCTTACACACATCCAATAATCATTCTTTTTTTAAAAAAACTCTCTAATTTGATAAATTAGGCAGTTAATGCCCAATTACAAATAAGTTCTCAAACTTAATTATTTTTAATTAAGTTTTTTAAATCAAACTTATTTCCTATACAATCTAGTCCTATCCAAATATAATATTAAATATTTGGGCACGGATCCGATATTAATTATAATCATAATTTAAAAATAATGTAGAGAAGTTTAACAAGAAAAATATTAAAATTAAAAATTATTAGAAAGCTAATGTATGATCACTGAAAAAAGAGAAATTTAATGTTAAAAATATTAAAAATTAATTTATTGCTAAAAAAAGTTTTGTTAAAGTTCAATAAAAATAAATAAAATTGATTTTAATACTTTTTATTGTCTAATTATTAATTAAAAATATGAAATAAAAAATATTATATAATTTTTTTAGAAAAAGATATATTAAAGTTAAAAATATCACAAAGAAAGATATTAAAAAAGTGATGTATAGTTAGAGAAAAAACAAAAACATAATGTTAAAAAGTTAAAAATATTTTTAAAATTTAATTTTTACACAAATTTTATAATTTTAATTTATTCAGAAAATAATCAAATTTAATTTAACTAAGCTTAAATCACTTAATGATTGATTGTGATAATAATTTTAAAAATTATATTCTAAATAATTTTTTAAAGTAACATACTAAGTTAAAAATAGTAAAAAAAAAAAGGAAGATAATTCTATTTGTAGAGCCAATCTATACGCTAATGGTCCAATCTTCTCGATAATCTCATAAGCTCCAATGTATATTGGACTCAATTTTTCTTGTTTGCCAAGTTTCAAAATTTCTTTCCATGAAGATACCTTTAAGAAAACTTTTTCTCCCACCTGATATTCCATTTCCCTCCGGTGTTGGTCTACATAAATTTTATGTCGATTTTGTGCTGTTTTGAGACACTTCTTAACTACTTGAATTTTATCAACAGTTTCCTGAATCAAGTCAGGTCCTTCTAATTACCTCAATCCTTTTACATCTCAACACCCCGGACTTCGATATTTTCTTCCATATAAAGCCTCATAAGGATCCATACTAATACTAGAATGAAAACCATTGTTATATGCAAACTCCATTAGTGATAGGTGATCATCCCAGTTCCCTTTGAATTCAAGTGCACAAGCTCTCATTATGTCTTCCAAAGTTTGAATGGTTCTCTCCGATTGTCCATTCATTTGAGGATGACATGCTGTGATAAAATGCAACTTAGAACTATCCTAAAAATGGGATGTAAATCTTAGATCTCTATCCAAGACGATAGACAATGGCACTCCATGTAACCTCACTATGTTTGATACGTACAAAGCAGCTAGCTTATCCAAAGAACTAGTTTGCTGCATTGGTAGAAAATGTGCTAACTTAGTAAGTCTATTAACTATTACCCAAACCGCGTCATGTACCTAAAAAGTTTGAGGAAATCCTACAATAAAATCCATTGTTATCTTCTCTCATTTCCACTTAGAAATCTTCAAAGGTTGTAATTTACCTGCAGGTGTTTAATGTTTAACTTTCACTTGTTGACAAGTCAAATATTTAGCCACAAACTCCGCCACATCCTTTTTCATAGTTGGCCACAGTAAAAAGGCCTAATATTTCGGTACATTCTAGTACTCCCCGGGTGCATTGCATAGAGTGTGTTATAAGCTTCATCCATAATGTGCTTCTTTAGTTCACCAATATCGGGGTACACATACACGACCTTGAATCACTAATGTACCATCCTCTCGAATTGTGAATTGATTATTTCTTATTGATTCCACCTTCTCTTTCATACTTTGCAAATAAGAGTCTTCCATTTGTGCTTCTTTGATTCGGTCTCTTATCGAGGGTTTCACTTGCAATGTAGCCAATAAATGGTCTTCTTTAACATTCACCAAAATATTTATAGTTCGAAGGGCCACTAAATTTTTGGTATTGTAGCTAACCATTTTCGCACATTGTTCTACTATTTTCAAACTCAAGGCATCTGCCACTACATTCGCTTTTCCCGGATGGTAGTTTATGGTACAATTATAGTCTTTCAATAGTTCCATCCACCTCTGTTGTCTCATATTTAATTCTTTCTGAGTGGGGATATACTTCAAACTTTTATGATCAATGTATATTTAGAATGTCTCTCTATATAGATAATGCCTCCAGATCTTCAAGGCATATACAATGGCAACTAACTCCACATCATGCGTAGGGTAATTGACTTCATGGGTTCGTAATTGCCTTTAAGCATAGGCTATCAACTTTCCATTTTGCATTAGAACACATCCTAACCTTTGCTTAGAAGCATCTGTATAAACTACAAAACCTCCATTTCTAGTTGGTAATGCCAAAATAGGAGCAGTGGTAAGTGTCTTTTTCAATTCTTTGAAACTACTTTGACATTTTTCCATCCATTAGAAAGGTATATTCTTCCTTAATAAGTTAGTTAATGGTATGACAATCATAGAGAAATTCCTCACAAACCTCCGGTAATATCCTACTAATCCTAGAAAACTTTAAACTTCGGTCACATTCCAAGGCGATTCCCATTCTGTTATATCTTTAATTTTTTATTAATTCAGCTGTACACTATCCTCTGAGACCAGATGCCCTAGAAAAGTAATTTCCTTTATCCAAAACTCAAATTTGGAGAATTCAGCATATAATTGCTTTTCCTGTAATATCTGTAAAGTTATCTGAAGATGCTTCTTATGCTCCTCTTGACTTAGTGAATAAACAAGTATGTCCTCGATGAATATAATTATAAATTGATCCAGGTATTATTGGAAAGTCTTGTTCATTAGCGACATAAATTTAGTTGGAGCGTTGGTTAGTCCAAATGGCAGTACCATAAATTCATAGTGCCCATACCTCATTATGAATGCCGTTTTAGGGATGGATTGCTCAACCACTTGAAGTTGCCAGTATCCTGTTCTCAAGTCAATCTTGGAAAACACAGTTGCTCCCTTCAATTGATCAAGTAAACCATTAATGCTAGGCAACATATACTTATTTTTCATAGTTATTTTATTCAGTTGCCGATAGTCGATACACAATCTCATACTTTTATCCTTCTTCTTTATAAACAAAACTAGTGCACCCTATGGTGATATGCTTAGTCGAATAAATCCTTTCTCTAATAATTCTTCTAATTATTTATTCAACTCTTTTAACTACAGTGGTGCCATTCTATATGGAGCAATAGATATAGGTGCTGCCCCTGGAACTGTTTCAATCTTAAAGTCCACTTCTCTGAACGGTGGTAATTCTAGTAATTAGTCTAAAAATACGTCCAAAAAATCTCTAATTATAGGTACTTCCATCACTTTCGTACTAACCTTTGCCGTATCACCTATGGTGGCTAAATATGCGTCACACCCTTCCTGTATCAAATGGAAAGCTGTCACCGATGAAATCAGACAAGTTAGAACTATTTTCCTCTTTTCTATAATTACTACCCTTCTTTGTCCCGAGATATTCATAACCACCTCCTTCGTTTGATAATTTACCACAGCATGATATTTATATAGCCAATCCATTCCCAAAATTATGTCAAACTCCCATAATTGAATAACAATCAAGTTCGCATGCAAAGTAATACCATCTACAATAATTGGACAGTTCCTCATTACCATACTCACACCACAACACCCCCAGCAGGCATAGAAACATATACATCATACCCTAATGGTTCAATAGTGCCATTTATACATAACATAAAATCATAAGCTATAAATGAATAGTAGACCCAGGGTCAATTAATATATGTGCATCTTGATCAAGTATATTGAATATACCAGTGATAATATCTGGTGCTATAGGAGCTTCTTGTTAGGTAATTGTATACACCCGAGCTTGCCTTTATGGTTGCCTTACCGCTCCAGATTGAGTGATAGTGCCAACTCCTCCTCCATGATTACCCCTACCTCTACCTCGACCAATGGTGGCTTATGGCATGTTTTCTCCCATACTGCTCTATCCGGTAACTTGAGGTTGTTCAACACTCCTTCTCAAAGGGCAATCTCTAATAAAATGCCCCGGCTGACTGTAATAATAGGATACATTGGGCCTTAGTTCCCAACACTCACTCGTATGAATTCAACCATATTTGGGACATGCCAAAGAGAATGTACTTCTTGCCGACATAGCTAAACCCCTTCTACATTCAAAGCCTTCGGAATCCCTACTGTAGGATATTCCCCTTGACCTACCAGGCTGACTCATACCACGCCTTTTGAATCCACTCTGATGAGAACTGGACCTAGAACCCCTAAATGAAGAGGTACCACCAACTCGAAACGGTGCAGTGAAAGTACCGGTAACTCTCTTCCTTTTAGCTTCCAAGGTAGTCCTTTTAATAATTATTTCTTCAGCCCGTATTATAGTCTCTAACAATTCTCTATATGTCCGAGACCACACCACTAGCTTCTCTCTAATTTCTAATTTCAGGCCTCTCTCAAATCTATTTCTTTTTAATTCATTAGTAGCCATTTCTTCTGGAGCATATCTAGAAAGTCTTATAAATTGCACTTCATAGTCTGCAACTGAGAGGTCATTTTGTTAGAGTTTAAGAAATTTAACCTTCTTCTAGTCTCGGTACACGACAGGTGTGTACTTTTCTGTAAACTCCCTTAAAAAAATCAACCTAAGTCAATGTCATAGGTATATCACGGCTCCTAATATTATTTCCCACCAGTCCCAAGCATTTTGTTGAAACAAAGATACTGCATAGATCACTTTCTTCTTAGTCATTGAATTAAACTAATCCAAAATTCTCTAAGTACTTTAGAGCCATTCCTCAGTAATTACTGGATCTGTAGTGCCCATAAAAACATTA
>CATIWO010148741.1:0-14329 GCA_949673435.1 Macaranga tanarius | reverse complement strand
TCTCTTTAGCCTTATTGATCAGAGTCCTTTCAGGATTTAGATTCGTAGATATAAAAACATGATAATTCTTGTATTTATCAATAATAATAATAATAATAATAATAATAATAATAATAATAATAATAATAATAAACCACAATACAACAAAAACAATGATAAATAATACTAATAATAATTGAATTAAATAAACTAATAAAATGTGATAGGGATAATTTTTATTTATGATACAAAATTTAATAGTTTAATCAACCAAATGCTTAGTTGCTCACTCCTATTAAAACCAATTGATTTTTTCAATTCCTTGAAATGCTCTAAGATGAATATTTACACGTAGATGTTGTGGATTGAATAGCTCTAATACCATATGTCTAGAATATTAACAAGAAATTACAATAATAACTTGTACGTGGACTATTTGGAAGAATCATTAATTATTAATATTGACCTAACAATCGTTAAAATCAGCTAGTAGATATTTTTGCTCAAACTAAAATTTTGAGTTCGAATCCTAATAAATAGTCACGTTAAATAGTTGTTGAAATTTTTTTACTATTTTTATAGTTTTAACCAGATCAAACTGGATTAATCAGAATTCAATACACTTTAAATAGCAATGTTTCATGCTAAAAAAATATATCCCTTGAAACATTTACCATCACAAAAAATTTTCACCGACCACCGCTGCTCTCACAAACTCGCGCACTCGCTGCTACAATTTTTTCACACGATTTATTTGCCGAAGAACCCACACTCACATTGCAGCCCACTTCCCATTCTCCCATGTGCACCTATTGCCCACATATACACATCACACACATTACGATTCACCAGGCCCATATACATATTTTTAGGTGCCGCCCAACGAGGCAAATTATATTATGAACTTCTGTCTATATTGCAATATGGAACAGGACTCCTTCACACGTGTGAATTAAAATATATATATATATTTTTAATGTTTTGGACTTTTAAACTTAACGGCTGTTAATTTTGATTTCTTCTCTCTTTCCATTTTGTTTCCTTTGCTCATCTTCCATATTTTCTTCTTTGAGAGATTTTATCTTTTTAATATTTCCTTTAAGCGTTATTTTTTCTCCTTTAAGAAATTCACCTTTTTTGGATGTTTTGAGAGATTTTTTTTGAATGTTTGCTTTTGTTCAATTTATTTATATTTTTTTGTTCGATTTCTTTTATTCATTTTTATTCTTTGTATTTTTTTGTTCGTTTTCTTGTATTGTAGGCTTTTTTGCTTTTAATGTTATTTTTCTTCTTCATTGTTTTCTTCGCTAATATTTTAATATCATGTATCTATAAAATATTAATTATAAAAAATAATTATTAGTTTTGAAATATTTTAGGTTCATTTAAAACATAAAATTGAATAACTAATAAACATGAGTATTGACAATTATGAACCTACGTTATTTAAGAAATGAACATATAGGAATTGACTAATGAACTTGTGGATTTTAAAAATATTGAAACAAAAATATAATAACATGAGTATTAAATATGATGAACCTATACTTGATAACTAATGAACCTATACTTGATAACTAATGAACCTTTGAGTTTAAACTAATGAACCTTGATGATTTAAGTAATGAACATATACTATTGGACTAATGAACCTATTTAAGTGTAATGAACTTGAGTATTAAAAGTGATGAATCTATTGTTCATAACTAATAAATCTTCATTATTAGTAATGAACCTATACTATTTAATTAATTAAGATATATAGAATTATGATTTTGAAGTGATGAATGTATATTTGGTAACTAATGAATTTGGATGTTTTAACTAATGAACCTTTGAGTTTAAACTAATGAACCTTTGAGTTTACAGTAATGAACATGTGGTTTATAACCAAACAAACAAATAAAATTAATAGAAGCAAAATTATACTCAGTAATGAAAATAAAAATATTCATTAATAAAATTGAATAACTAATGAACATGAGTATTGACAATGATGAACCTACATTATTTAAGAAATGAACATACATGAATTGACTAATGAACCTGTGGATTTTAAAAATGCTGAAATAAAAATATAATAACCTGAGTATTAAATCTGATACTTGATAACTAATGAACCTTTGAGTTTAAACTAATGAACCTTTGAGTTTACAGTAATGAACATGTGGTTTATAAACAAACAAACAAATAAAATTAATAGAAGCAAAATTATACTCAGTAATGAAAATTGAAACATTCATTAATAACTAAAAATATATTCATTTCTATCTAATTTGTTTAATTTTTCTATGTAATGAACCTACTGGTGAATTTTTATTAACCTGCATGTAAAGATCAATGAAACAGAAATATAGAAACTATAGTATTTGAAACTAATGAATCTATAGTTGATAATAAAAAAGATGTTCGTCATAGAATCAAACATCACAGAGATTTACTAAAATTCTAAACCCTAATTTTTTTTAAAAGTGTAGAAATTTTCATGAATCTATAGTGTTTATTTAATGAATCTACATTTTTTTACTAATTAACCAATGCAATTAAAAGTACTTAAAATAGAAACATTGATTAATAACAAAAATTCTATTCATCATACTTAATAGATCAAATTATTGAAATAAAATCGGATAAATTGATTATTGAAAATATCGCAAACACAAATTAAATTTTTTACTTACAGTAGGTAAAGAGAGAGAGAAAGTCGAAATAGAGAACTTGGAAGTGCCAACGATGGACTGGAACCAGAAACAACGAAGAGTTTGCAAGAGATTGAAGGAAAGAGCGTTATATTAAGAGAGTAGCCGCCGTTAATTTAATATTTAAAAAAAATAGGCAGGCTTTTATATTATGTCGCACACACGTATTATGGATTCTCAGTCCATATTGCAATATGGACAGGGGTCCATAATATAACACTTCACTGTTGTATGCTTTGCTTTATAATGGAATCCATCTCTCTATTTGTTGCTGCCTTGCCACAGCAGCTCGTGTTGTAGAAAACAAACATTTGTTTAGTACAAACACATTAAGACTTGCTGCGGTCCATCTTTAATTTGATTCAGGCACCAAGAATGACCTTAGTATATGTAGATGACCGGAGAACAAAACAGTTTTCAGTTATGGGTAATAATTTAACTTGACTGCAATAATTAATTTACCTCAACTGCAAATCTATTGACAGCCAGATTGCCGGTCACCTAGCAGATAAGAGTACCAGATAAAGAGTATCAAGCATAGCAGATGCCACACTAGTGTACTTAATCAAGAATCAAAAAATGAAAAGTGATCACAATGAGGGAACAAAGAAAATAGCAGCAGAAAAGCTTATGCTTCTCCAACCTCTGCTCATTCATGTAATATCACACTATCATTCTACAATAAAATCTGACAATTGTTCATGATCTTCAATCAGTTTTCTCAACTTCCTTGCAGACTCCACTCTGCTTTCTTTTAATTTAGTTTCCAGCTCTGCTCTGTACATGTCGCTTATACATCAACTAACAAATGAGAGTAAATACACAAACAAAAAGGTGAAAGAAGTCTGAAAACTTGTATACATGAATATATCACAAGAAAACTTTTGGTATGGTTATTGATACCAATTAAAACATGGATTATTGAAGGGCTGGCTTCAAGAATCAAGACATTACATATAAAGTGGAGTGCCAAACCGATCAACAGATGAAGGCTGCAAGGCACGGATTTTAACATCATATTTCCTACGTTTGGAATCATTGACTGAGGATGAATCAGAACCATCTGTTACGAGCGGATAAGCTGAAGTTTCATCATCATAAGCAATTCCTATATGGTTACCACATTTACGGCAAAGAAGTTTTGTTCTCCGGCGGAAAAAGCCCCAGGTGTTCTTTGAAAAATAAGGAATGCATTGGACTACTTCAGCCTGAGTAAATCTGCTCTCATCAATATTAAAGAATGAGATGATCCCTCGCTTTATGGATTTCCCATATTTTGAGCCAATGGTTGAGGTGTTTCGATTGGAGGAGCTTAAGTTCAACTCATATCCACAAGTGCCACAGCTGCATCATATATATGTCATTTTTTAGTTTGCAGAAAATAAATGTAAAACCCATGTTGAAGCAAACAAATCACAAGATTCACAATGAGTGTTTGCAAACCATAAGAAATGTAAAATACTACCACCTTATTGTTAGTGTTTACTAAAATGGGTGATTTGATGTTGTCTCTCCTGGCATTTTTTCATCACACTCTCTGTCATTCGAAGCATGTCAAACACAGATTGGAAATTAATCTGAAAGTTATTGACTACCATTTCCTCTGAAACTATAAACTGTCTACAGATTGTTGGTGTTAAGGCCCCAAATTTTCAATGAAGCAAACATTTGAATCCAATTATCAAAATCACAAGTATTTGCTACCACCCTACCAATTAGGTATTATTATACAATCCAAGATTCATTCAACCTTTCCAATAGACAATAATTGGAGACAGAAAAGCTTATAAAACAGGTTACCATTTATGCACAAAAAAAAAATCTCACACCTCATGTGGTCATCCACAAACATCAAAATAGCAAGAATGATGATACACACGTAGCCTTCAATACAAATAGTTCAACGAATCACACAGACTAATTGTGTAGATCAACTGATTCAATGTCGTACTAGACAAAGACAATTCTTTCATTTTAGGCACCACATAAAGATATCACGTCATTGAAGTTACAAACCTTAAGGAATTTCAACTTCTGTGTCACTAAACCAAAAAAAGAAGGCAGTACTTTGCATAGACTCAACACTTCTAATCCTCAAAGTTTGGAAATTTGCCCACATATATGAACCTAATCCGTACGTAGTGATTAAAAAAATTAACTTTACATACATTTAAGATCAATTCAACACCCTGATCAAAGAGCCCAACTTGAACAAACTAAGCATATAAAGAAATCAAGTATTGGAAACATGCACTATTAGCAAAAATCGAGAAAACCAAATTGAAATCAACAAAAAACAGAAAACCCACATAGGAAATCAATCTATTTTCACACCAATCTCAACAAATCCCAACAAAAAAACCAATGGATGATGGATCATGATCATCGTCTTCAGTAAGAAATAGAGAGAGAAAAAAGAAAACCTGTAGCTAACATGTCTAATAGAAGCAGATGTAGAAGAAAAGGAATGAAGACGATTTTCATTGAGATAATTGTCCTGAACAACTGCTGAATTCTCCATTAGAGCAACAAATCAACTGCAAAGATCGTGTCTTTTTTTTTCTTTTTGCAGTTAATTGAAGAAGAAGAATACTGAAGAAGTGGGGTTGGGTGTAGAAAACGTGTCCCGAGTTCACAGCAAATGGGTTCTATAGAGAAAGATGGAGAAGGGTTTTACACTGCAGAGACGAAGATGATTGATTGACAGGAATCAAAAATCGATTGAAAAAGTTAATGATGGTGTAGCAGTGGCTCCTTGCCTGTCTTTTTGTGTGTGAAGACTTGGGTTTAAACGGGAACTTTTCTTCCATAAGTGAGAGTATTATTATAATTATTAAATAAGCTTTTCAATACTATTAATAATAATTATGGAAAAAAATTATTAATCAAAATTAATAACTCGCCTATGATGGATAATTTTACTTTATGTCACGGAATCAATACATTGGTAGATGGTAAAATTTTCATTCCTACTCTCTACCATCTGCTTGAAACAGAGATCATTTAATTTATGATAAAAAATAATAATAAAATTAATTTACTTACATAATTTTTTTTTTTTACAATACATAAAAAAATTTTAATAATTGATATTTGCTATTTTTATAAGTTCGAATTAAATTAGTTAAAATTTAATAGATTTTAAATTATTTTTATTTTTATTAAAAAATAAAAATATATAATTGAAGTTGGGACTTAACTTGGGATGATGCACCCAACAAAATGTTATGTCACTTGATCTAAAAAAACTAAGTTGTATTATTATTGTACATAAAAATATGTTAATTAATTATAGTGTGAATATTGTTGCGCGTGGTTTTTTATTATTTGAGTTCTATATGAGTGGATATGAGATGAGTCTTGTATAGAAGAGAAGGTTACTTTGTTTGTTTGCCCATCACCATGACTTTTAGGAAACTAAGCTTTGTGGGTCTAAAATTTGGTAGTTTTTTTTTCTTTTTAGTTGAATAATCAACAACCAAAAAAATATTTGTTAATTTTTTTTCTATTTAATATTAAGGTAAAATAATATAATTAGAGTTATTTAATATTCAAATAATGTATAATTTCTAATAAAAAAAATGAAATATACTTTCGAGGATGTGATTTTAGCCATTTTTTAATAAGGGAAGGTTTTGACCAAACAAAAAAACTGCCAACTCCTTTTTTTTTTCTTTTTTTTTTGTCTTTTGTGGATTTTTTCAGTCTAAATAATGATTTTCATTCGTCACAAAATAAAACTTACAAGAGAATATAAATATTACATTAAATATTCTCTATTTTCATTTTTAGAAAAAAATTTATAACTAAAAGATAAAACAGTTTAACTCAATATATCAAAATTATCCCCAGTAAAGATAAGAATAAGTCTTCCTTGGCTATCTGCGTTTTTTGTATCTCAAATGTACTAAAAGAGCCAAATCAAAGCTTATTTTGATTGAATTCTTCAAATTTTCACCTCAACATCTACTTCAGATTTATCATGTTCCAATTGATAAATCAAAATACTAAAATGAAAGAAAAACTTCACACTAAAATTATATAAAAACTATAACAAAAAATTATTTATAAATTATAATAAATACCCACTAAAATTTGAGTTTTATCCTCAAAATTATGAATATTATGAAATATATGGATAAAAATCAAAAAGATTTAGTGATCGTAAAAAATCACTAGAAAAAGAGCTTAAAAAACGAAGAAGAAGAAGCAGCAGCAGAAGGAGAGGAGAGAAGAATAAGAGGAAAGAGAAAAAGATTAGTATATCTTTTGTAGATCTATGTATTTTGATGATTATCTTTGTGTAGTTATTATTGTTCTGGATGTGTTTTTCTTTTAAGCTGGATTTATAAATCTAGTTGTTGTTTCTTTTGTATTGACTTGTTTTGTTATCTCATTTGCTAAAAAAAAAGCCTATTCAAAGATAAATTGGTTGGATTTTAGAAAATACAGACATTTTATTACTTCACAGTCTCTTATTTCATTTTAACGCAATAAATTTTTTATTTTAAAGTATTTTTCAGATGATAAAGTAAATTTTATTATAAAAAGCGTCCAATGTTGAAATATTAATTGATATGGTCTAAAAACTTGTATTTATATGAGTAGTGTTTTTATAGACCACTCATATTTTATTTTTGAATATAAAGTATATTATTTTCAAATGAATGAAGTTTATTGCTTTTGAGAAAAAAGTACAAGGAACAAATTTTAAATAATTTTCAAATTAAATACCAAACTCCGATTAATAAAGATAATTAAAACATTACTTATCGACAAAGTTAAGGATAAATGACTTTCGTATGCTATGGTTAAGGAGACGTTCTCATTGCAACCAAAATATGAAACTAAGGTATAAAAATAGTCTTGATTAAAAAAATAATTAAAATTTGAGTAATTTAGTAATAAAAAAAATATGAGTCATCCATACAATGACTAGCAAATTTAATTGAAATTTAAAACACAGAAAGATTACTTTATGAATTAAACCATTCAATTAAATAAGTCAAAATCACTAGATCCATGAACAAGGATGATTAAATTGAGTATGAATAATTGGTCCCTTAATTTGAAGCAGGAAAGGTGATGACAGACATGAGCATAGTCTCCAAGTCAACCATGCGGCCATTTATGGATGACAACATCATAAGTAATCAATTCACACCGACAATTTTTTGTGCCAATCCAACAAGTTCCTTGGCTCGGAAAACATCAAATTCATTTCTATTGTTTTCATTTTGACCGACCAAGTTTTGCTACAAAAATTGGCCCATGTACTAATACCTTCTGCAGAGTGTGCCAGCAGCTGGCAAATTCCATGTAATGATGTAATAGCCACCGTAGTTTCCTAGATTGTTCATTTCTCACACCCTAATGGTACGTTGAGTCAAGCTAAAAACAATATCTTGCCATCGATGTGGACCATGCATTTTTTTTTTCTTCAATTTTTGAGACAATATCTCGATAGATTTTATTTTTATAAAAGCCACTTAGTTATTATTGTTTGTAAATAAAAAGAGTATATATATATTTGTATTATGGGTATGAAACATCACATATTTGGATTTCATCGCAAAATTAATTAGATTTTTTTTTTGGATTATTACATATTATACTTGAAATTTGAAGATTTTTATAGTAATTATTTCTAGTAACTAGTAGTCACAAGTGTCTCAACTAATTCGGATTGAATCAGTAGACCCACGAGAAGAACGAAATCTTTTCGACATATGTTTTTTATATATATGGCTATTGGACTTAAAATTTTATTTGAAAGAATCCAAATTTCTTACCATTTGAAGCAACAAATATAGGTGAAACTTGAAACCCCAAGATTTCTAGACCAATTAGTTTATGGCTTTATGCCCTCATCTACACCAAGCATTTGAGTTCAGGTTCTCTCTTCTCGATGGTTTATATGACTATATAGAAACGAACATATTAAATATCAGGTAGTGTTCAAATTCTGATGAAATTGTTTTGCTCTTTGAATGACCGATTGTTCCACTGGACGATGTTATCATATCCTCACAAGACTTGTGGTTAACTTAGGATAGTGTGCATTTACTTCACCAGCCAGAGTGAACATTGAGAGAGTTGAATCATTTTGGACTAAGCAGTTGAGAGAATTAGCACATCTCGTTATTGGGCTATGGTAAGAACAGGGATTGGTTGAGTTGAACTCATAGGCTTTTAGCCCATGATAAAACAAGCCACACAGAAAAGCCTAAGCACAAGACGAATACAAGTAGAAACAGAGTCACGGATAGTGTTTTCTTGAACATAGTACAATGTGATAATTCTTACAGACAAGCACTACTAGTTCATCTACTTTACTCCTCTTCCTCATCAGTAAGAAATTTTCCAGTACCAGGATTCAAAGCAGCAATGAAGAAGAAGACAATATTGAACAAAACAAGGGGTTCGAGCTCATTGATGGGAATTCCGGTCTCAATGTTGAGTTGTGCAAGAGCTCCCTTTCCTGTTATGATTTCTCCAATTAAAGAGAAAGCAATTCCTAGCTGAGCCAATCTTCCTACAAATAGCTCGTTCGCCTTTGTAAATCCAAATAGAGGACCTTGGAATTGCAAAAGACAGAAAAAAAAAATGACATTGTTTAGCTCTTGATTGAATAAAGAAAGATTAATACTGAAATCATTTTATCTGAGCTGAACTAATTTGAAAAAATAAAAGAAATTAAAATAAAAGTTCGCTCTCGTTGATTTATAAAGTCAATTTTTTTTTTATCAATTTTAATGAAAATTGCCTCTCTATTATGCAGACTATCGATTTTTCAATTTGTAGGTTGTTTGACCTTCTTATTAACTATAATGTACGGACACTTCAATTAGTAAACATTTTGCCATGAACGTGTTTCCGATCTCCTATGTTCATGTTTTTGTATCTCTATATTCATGTCCGTCCTACCTAGCCTATTAATAAAAAAAATTGCGAAAGTTTGTGATAATTATATTACCTCCTTCTTTAAGACCCAATGTTGCTCTGAGTCCTTTGCCAGGAGGGACGACAGCACCTTCGATGCCGGTTGATGGGTCGTCAACGAATCTGCCACGGTCACCCAAAGCTCCAATGGCTCCAAGAAGGGTGAAAAGAATGAAGAAAAGAAGAAGTGGTTCTGCTTCATAAATGGGAATTCCAGTTTCAAGATTCAACTGAGCTAGAATTCCTTTTCCTGTTATTGCTTCTCCCAACAATGATGCCTGCAATTATTTTTTTAACAACTTTACATCAACATACTAATTGCTTCATCAAACATTTACTTGTAATCACCACAAAAGCAGAAGAATAGTTTTTTCCTCAGATATAGAAAAATATAATTTATTAGATCACAGACACTGACTATTGAGCTATTAAATAATCAAAATGTACCAAATAACTTTCAGCACAAGGGTAAACACGACTTACTCTAATTTATGTGTTTATATCTGACAGATCTTTCTATATTGACAAGGTGTGCTAATTATTATACTAAACTATATAATATAATGAAAAGATGAAATTAGACAACTAACTGTCACTAATTTATATGGTGTAGGATGAGACTCTGAGACATTAAGGTCCTAGGTTCAATCTTTTGCGTCATGGTGTAAAAAAAAACATGACTAATTGCTATGTTTTACAATAAATTCTGAAATATAATTGACTGTAGCAATGTTAAGCTACAAGCAAGAAGATGAACTCACAGCAAAGCCAAGCATAGCAACACGTCCAACAAAGAGCTCATTCTCCTTGGTGAAACCAATTCCACCAGATGTACCAAAAATGCCATCTTCAACCTTTTCCTTGGTTTTTACAACAGCCTATGAAAAAAAAACAACAACATCAAAATCGAATTCGTAACTAAACTAGTGCATATATAAATTAAATTTAATTAATAAAATAAAGAAATGCCATATATATATATATATATGTCTGTGAAAGTACCTTCTTGGGAGCTGCCTTGGTTTTAGATTTGAAAAGAGCCAAAGTAGTGAATGTTTTAGAAGAAGAAAAAGAGTTTGCTGGAAGTGGATTAAAGAAAAGAGAAGACAATGGCTTAGGCCTTAATCTCTCAACTTGGAATTGAAATAAAGGGTCTCTCTTTAAAGCAACGACATGCCTAGTAGATACACCAGACATGAACAACATTGTTTGAGCCATAATAATATAGCAATTCTTTGATTTTTTATACAATTTTTTTGTGTGTCTTCTCTTTGATGGTGATGAAGTATAGCATAAAAGCTCTTCCTATGTTTGTGTGTGTATATATATATAAATATATATGAAACCAAAAGGGCTTTATTTTTGTATGGAGGGAATGAGATGTGGATGTGGTATGAGTTAATGACAGGCATTTAGAGTGACCACGTCTTTGTGCTCCTTTCTCTCCTTTTGGATATTGTGATTTGTGTTTTTCTTAACTCAACTATATTTTTTCAACAAAAAAAAAAAAAAATGAGCTCAATTATAACATGATTTACCTTAAATTTTGGCAATGAAGTTGTTTGTTGAAGAAATTATATTCTTACTTGAATATATTTTTGATGTTTTAGTATCCAACAGCTGCATGAACTTTGATTAATATTTAGGAGTTCGAGGCTAATGGACGTCATTAAAAAAGTACAACTATTTCGATATTTATTTATTTTATACAAGATCTAAAGTTAAGATCATGTTTTTAAAAATTTAAATTTTTTACTACTTTAATTAACTCATATTTGTAGAAATATTTTTTCAACGTATATATTTTTGCTTATATGTAAAAATGATAAATGAATAACATATATTATTCAATAGTAAATAACTAAATTATATTTTAATTTAAGAGTCAAATAAATTTTGAACATACTAGAAGCAATGGATTTTTCTGAAGCAATTCTGTACAAAAAGACACATGGGTTATAAGAATCCACATCAAAACTCTACCCCAACAACAAAAGTCCGCACAATGGTTGGAGATATGCACCACATAAACGCACACACACTCACACTCACTCACACAGTCATTACACCTCACATGTTACCTCCTCTTCTCTTGCAAAAATACAACCTAGGCAGAAGAATCTAGAACAAAACTAATGCTGATTTGACACCTCAGCAGGACCAAATGGTTGATTCCTCAAAAAAAGATGAGATTCTTTCTTTCAGACAAATTAGCACAAAGGCATCTCCTCTTGGGCCAACTCCAAATGGCCTTTGGAATTAGAATGGTGTGAAACTCAGAACTACATGTCCAAAGTAAGCTCAATGTTCACCTAGTTATACATTCATAGGCCTTGCCCATGTTTCATCTTGACATAAGAATCGCATGTTCACATCATCACATGCGAGTTCAGCCCTGCAATTGCATATGTATTTATTAAGAAAATGATATGAGGAAAATGAAATGGTTTATGAATATGATACATCCAAATAATCAAATTTATTGATTCATTTTTTTCCAATAACTTTGGAGGACATAAATGAGTGGCAGAACCAACATTTGTAAGTTAGAGGATGAAGTTCTAAATTTTTTTCTAAAACAAAAAAAAAAGTATACATATATTAAATTCATTTTATAAGGAATTCGAGAGGAGGGTTGAAGAGTTTGTAATAAAAAAATATACATGTGTATTATAATTTATTTGGCTAATGAGGGGCAATAACCTCTCCCTGCCCCTAGTTCCTCCTCGACACCAATGATAAATGGTGAAAAAGAGAGTGTCTAATTTTCAATCAGCATCATTTTTTTTACGGGGGGAAAAGGGAGGGCCCGGAACTCGAACTCAATACCCTCTACACTGTCAGTTAAAGTTTTAGTCACTAAACCAAAAGTGTGCTTGCTCGATCAACATCATTTAATTTTATAAATAGAAAAAGTTATTATATTAATATCATATCATCATCATGTCAACAATATATTAGTATCATATCTTCTGAGATAATGACACACAACAACACATTTAATAAATCATATATTAGGATATCCTATGAGTGTAAATTAACGAGTTTAACATTACTAATATAATATATTTATTTGAAATTATTAATAGTAAAAGCCATTTGTCTTAATTTGTAAAAAGAAAAGTCAAGTTATATTCAAGTAGTCATGGCTGTTATTGTTATGCTCATGCATTACTAAAATTATCATTTTGAAACTAGATTTCAATGAATTTTTTTTTTAATTGGAAAAAGAATTAAAAGAATAGCCATCGTAATAGAAAATATAATCTATGAGTATATTGATTGAGACTTATAGTTGTTGATGATATATAATTGATAAAATTTGTCAAAGGAGCATCATTCGGGCCACCATGGCAACAAAAAACGTAGCCTATGCCTACTATGATACCATTATTCCCGTTCAATAATTTGTCGTAGTGGCATCCCCTCCCCGGCCCTCATGCGTCAATATCAATATTGTCAATTTTATTTATTTATTTATTAATGTTATATCATCATTATTGTGAGATACATATGAGTTGAGGACACGATGTGGCTCATCATTTTTCTTCCATTTTGTTTACAATTTGTATGTTACCATTATATAACAAAACATAAATTATTTGGAATAATTTTTGTTGAAGAAAAGGGATAGAGAATTTCAATGATAATTAAAAAAAATATAAATGCTTAATAATAATAATATAACAAATAAATTTTAGTCAAACAAGACATATTAAGTTATTTTAATATGCTATTAATTATAATATATGAAACAAACTATAAAGAATTGTGCTAAACGTTGCGTGCACTCTTAATTAGCCTCTAATACCTTGAACTTGACACTTTATGTTGATTTACACAATGCTAAATGAAAAAACTAGGGCTGAGCACGAATCTCGGAGAACCTGAACTGTTCCGAAAATTTTCAGAATCGAAAATCTTCATTGACCGTTTGACTTTCTCCAAACCGAACTGTCCCGAAAATTTTTATTAACTCGATATCCGTCCCGAACCGCTCCGAATTATACCGAACCGAAGAACCGAAACTATAACCGATAATTTAATAGAATTAGAGTGTGTGTATATATATAGTTTCAATTTTTATATTCATTTTATTAATATTAAACCTACTAATTTAACATTTAATCTAAAATAATAAATATCAATTTAATTATTTGAAATAAAAAATTTCAATCATTAATTAAATTATTTTAAATCACAATAGAATAAATATTAAATTATTAAATAGCATTTCAAAATATTATAATATAATTATGTTGAAAATTTTAAATTTATCTTCAATAATAAAATTCTAATATAATATGCTTTTTAATAGTTATGGGGTTGTTATTATTATTCTATGATATATATTATTTATATAAATTTTTTCATAAAAATATTTAATAATTATATGGTATATTAGAGTGTATTGTATACATGTTAATTGAAAGAAAAAGATGGAGGAATAATAAATCACAAAGAGATATAGTTTACTGACTCTTTTCTCCTGCAGCGGAAACCGTGGTAAATATGTTGATTGGAGCCTTCACTACTATAGCAAAGGCTATGTCTTCACAATCTAAATATCAATGGAATGATCTAGAATGGGAGAAAATACACAGAGTATTTTAGTGTAGAAAGAGGAAAAATACGCATAGTATTTTTCTTTTTCTGCGTTAGTTCTTGGGTTAAGTTATATTATGTTATGTAAATATAAAATATATATA
>CATIWO010148712.1:0-10159 GCA_949673435.1 Macaranga tanarius | reverse complement strand
AGGGAGGAGGGAATCCAACACATGTTTCACTACCCTGTCCTCTTCCGGGATCAGCTCTGGTGGGTTATTTTGGACATGTTTCGACTCTCCTATGATCTTTTTCAAGAGGGTAACAAAAGACTCTTTGTTCAGCTCTCCTAGAGTTGCTTCGATGCTAGCCATTGAGAGATTATATTCAGTTACAGATGCCAACGCGAACTGGATTTTGATAGCGCAGGGCAAGAGTGATCATCGTATTTATAGTGTTTCGAAAGACCTTTTTTTTTTTTTTTTGGGTAAATTACTATGTCCCCCTCTATTTTACCATATTACACTATTTCGTCTCTTACATTCTAAAAATATATTTTTTTCATCCTTGTATTTTGATCAAATAAATAAAATAGTCATTCTGTTAATTTTTTCATCAATTGGACGTTAAATCACTATGAAAAGATACAAATAATCTTTTATCAATCACTTCTATGCCTATCGATTTCTCCTATCCACCTCTTGCTATTTTCCTTCTTCTTCCTCCTCTCTCACCCATCGCTTGTCTCAGATTTAACAATAGTCACAACCACAGATCCATTAACAACAACAGTAATGAAGTATACGACAACAAAGTATGCAACAAAAATTTGAATTCAAGACCTAAAACTGAGAGATGGATTTGATGAGGAGTTCAATTGGTTATGTTTTTTCTTCTTTTTTTCAACTAGATTAAAAAATGAATTCGAGTCACTGTAAAAGGATCAAACTTTTAACTTAAAAACAAAAAACCCTATTAATCAAATATTAATATTGAATCCTTATCAGATAAATTTAATTCAATAACATTCAAACAATTTCAGTGTATTAAATAAAACAATGATTTATTTCCAATTGAATGCTCATGGAATTCATCATTTCAGTTGAAACTCTTTCAACCTCATGCTTTCAAAGTTATGGGCATAATACATCCGCAGCCCCCTGTACTTGGCATAATTAGTCAATTTAACACCTCAACTTTCAGTTTTACCATTTCAACACTTGAACTTACCACTTTTTACCTAAAATACGCTAATCTAATGGCATAATACATCTACCACCCCCTATACTTGCCACTTTTTGTCATTTTGACACCTCTACTTGTAGGCTTTGGTCAGTTAAATTCTTAAGATGTGGCACATGCTGATTCACTATTCCATGCCACATATAATGACCGGGGTTTAAAAATTATTTTTTAGGCAAGTTCAGGTGTTGAAATAGCAAAACTATAAGTAGATGTGTCAAACTGATAAAAAGTGGCAAGTATAGGGAACTATGGATGTATTATGCCATATATTTAACTAATTATGCAAAGACATAAAAAAAGAAGAATATAAGAAAAGATTAAAAATCTGTAACTTTTTATTTAAGATACTACAATTTAATTAAAAATTTGTGTGAAATATAAGAATATAAGAGAGAGAGAGGACATATATACATATGATAAAGAAAGAAATTATAGATTTTCCCCCATTAAACATGTAATATCCTGCCCTAGAGGTTAATTGGATAACAGATAGATTTATGGACTAAATTGCATTAGAAATAAGTTTTGAGGAGCTAATAGGTTATTATGGTAACTTGAGGGCCTTTTTGTTTATTTTAAAAATTTAGGGACTAAAGTGGATATTTGCCAAAATGATATTTGTTAAAAAAAAAGAGAGAAACAACTTCTCCTGTATGTCATTTTTCTTTCTTTCTTTCTTCTTTATTCTCTTCACCAACTTTACCATTTTTCTTCATTTTCTTCGTTCTTTTTCTTTTCTTCTCAAACTCTTAATTCTTTAACTCCAAACAATCAATTCAAGCTTCTGTTTCCTGATTCAGGATTGATGTATATGAATTCTTAGTAAGTTAAACTATATTAACTTTTAAATTTTTGGTTTATAAAAGAAAAATCTTAATGTTAATATGTTTTGATTAAATTTTTGAGTTTTAAGCATTAGTTTATCAAAAATGACCCCTATGATGTTTAAAATAGTGTTTGGGGTTAATTTTATGCTTTTTGGGTCGAAATAGGGCGATTTTCAGTGTTCTGGACTACAGAGGCAATGCCTCAGCACTGAGGAGGCGCTTCAGTACTGAGGAGGTGCCTGTTGAGGCGGTACTTCTATGCAAAGAGGAGGCACCTCTGTGGGTTCCCCAACCCTAAATACCCTATTTTGAGCATTTTTGGACCATTTTTCGGATCTTAAATCCTATCCTTTAACTGTAGATCAACTTAAGTTGAGTATAATTGAGATTTAAGCTTGTATTCTTATGATTTTGCTTATGGATGTTAGGATCAGATCCAATTGAAGCTGAAGAACCTAGATCAGGGCCAACCAACTAGATTTTGATTCAGCAAGCTCAAGTGAGTGAATATGTATATATAAAACTAGTTTTGAAACCAAGTATATGTAAGAATATGTTTGTAAGTTTTGGTAAAGGTTTTTTATGATTTACATCTGATGTTTCCTTACAAATATTATTTTATCAAATAATAGTTTACAAAGCATGGTTTTACAAGTTATTTAGCTTTTATATCAGAATTGGGAACATATGGTATATAATTGTTATTGATATAGCAAAAGCTGTTTAAAGCAAGGATATATTTAGTATTTTAGAACAATAATTATGTTTCAGCTTTATACAATTATCAATTTTACGATTTATCAAGTATGATTCAATAGTAGTTTGAGAAATGTGAATGATTTGGTTTCATGGATAAAACTATACACTCGTATTATGTACCCTTTAATTGCACCATGATGACTGGTGTTTATTCAGCAGTATTATTATGTATATGTTTATATCAGTTATATTATCTAGTAACTGTCTTAGGGACAATACCTGGTTGTGCATATAGCTTTGGGGGCGTACAACCGGGTGGTTTAGCTCTGCGTATATATATGACCAGCAATATATATGAATACACAGGGGCTGCCAGTGTCATCATTGCGCCTGTTGTATCAGTACAATTTTTAGTTACATCTTAATGAGTGTATGGGATAGTATTTTACGAATGTTATTTCTCAGTTTTTATAGCAATTGTTTAGCTGTGACACTATAATATTTCAGCTAGAAGAAATCAACTTATACATACGTTTTTCTATTTGATTTCTGATAGAAAATAGATCAGCTTATATATATTATTTTATATTATTTCAGCAGCTTACTAATTATTATTTTTATTCTCAAAGTAGTTTTATCTATACCTTTATCATCATTTTAGCAAATAGCTAGTGTTCCCACTTTAATTTATGATATTTATATTTAGTCCACTCACTGAGTATTTTTATACTCACCACTTTTATTTTTAAAATGTTTTCAAATTCAGAGGAGTATCAGTAGTAATAGCTCGTAGGACCTGTGTTGGGTTATCCACCTGGTGTCTAGAGGAGGTTGTGCCAATTAGCTGGAAATTTATTTATTTTATTTTGCCTTTAGGTTTAACTTGTTAAAGAGTTGAGAATATTTTACTATTTGGGAATTTATGATATTTAATAAGACTTTATGATCTATAATAGCAGTATTACTTTCAGTTTACTGTAAGTTATTGGCAATATAAGTATGTTGTATTTCCAATTCCAGTACTAGCTAGCTCAGCATAGCATGTCGCACCTGCTCAACAGCTAGCGGACCGAGAGCCTAAGTTTGGCAGTTTTCCTAGGTTTAACAGTTTATATAGTGTTCTGTATCTAGAATGGAATTGTGAAGTCTAAGATTTCATTTTTGTTGTGTTTTTATAGAACAATGCCGCAGAGACTTAGAGGTGGTAGAGGTCGTGGTAATAATCATGGCCGCATCGCTAGAAGTGTTAATATTGGCCAACCTTATAGGAATCTTCCAGATCATCCTTAAGGAGCAGATGATATGTCCATTAATGGAGGGGAACATGTAGATTCTGAAAGGAAATGGTTATGCAACAGAGATACAGCGGAAGCATGTGCCTAACAAGGGTGAAATTTCAAAAATTTCACTTACATAACTCTTCATCATATGAAGAATTCCAATCCTAAGGAACCATTTTGCAATTTACACATAGCTAAAACATATACAAGCATAGCAAACACAACAACAAAGAAGTTTAAGTTTAAAGAAACTTACAAAACTCCTTATGTTTGATGAAGACCACAATAGTATCTTTAAGCTTTTTGTAGATGATTCAACTCTTGAATCACATACTCTAGCCACCCAAGTATATGGCCTCTAGCTTGAAACACCAAGCTTTACCAAATCACCTTCTTGCTTAGATGTAATTAGATGCAAGTAGCCTCTCTAGTGACCCTCACAAGAACTTGCAATAATTCAATCTTCTAGCAAGAACAATTAAGGGTTTGTGTTGTTATTTCTTTTTTTGTTTATGTCTCATACGTTTTTCCTATAACAAAAACAAGAACAACCAAAAGCTTACAACAACAACTTAGGACAAAAATATGTGTAGAGATTGCCACCTCATTATGACATCATGCATGACATCACCATAACATCACCATGACATCATCCATGATATTATTGGCCCACCACATGACATCACTATGACATCATCATGACACTTGTCATTTAGTAAGCATACACACTTGACAAGTGTCTTCCAAGCATCAAAGGATGAATGTAGACAACACATCTCATGTTTTATGTCAACATTTGTCCTTTGATATTTATCAAAAGATAAATATACACAACCAAATCTCTACATGAATTTTATGGACTTGGGCATGCTTCTTGGACCAACACTTGGTCCAAGCCCAATCCATTAAATTAATGGACCTAGATAAGGTTGATGGGCTCTCTCAACACATTGAATTAATCTTTGACCCAAAATACTTTTAAGCATAGGCCTATACAACTTGGGCCATTAATCCAAGTCTGAGTATATACAACACATAAATTATTAATTCAATACCTTAATTACTATCCAATATTAATTAAGTATAAATTAATAATTATACCCTTGGTGGAATCGGATTTCATAATATGCTAGAATCACTGCTTAAAGCAAAAGTCCAATTCCCTTAATCTTAATTACTTGATTAAACACTTTAATAAATAATTAGATTAATGTAGATAATTTGGTTTCACCTTATAGGTGAGACTTACTAGGTTCATGTCTAATTGGCAATGAGAAAATAATATCAACACTTGATATTACTTGAAACACTTTCAAGTCTAAATAGAAAGATCCCAATGATATCACAACTACCCAATTAGAAATGAATGCATGTATTGATTCACATGTACCCTCTGGTCATAATTACCGTGCACTAAAATCCCTTTATTAGAGGATCCCGACAAAGCCCAAAGTTAAGGTACAGTTAAACTCTAATAGCTTTATCATATGACCTCATCTCAAGTTCCATTCTTGATAAAACATAACAAATACTAGAAACTCTTTCTAGCACTGAAACTCTTTCAGACTGTCATGTTTGTCTTGGCCAGGAACTCATTCATCAAGAACGAACTTAGATGGCATAGGGTCTTAACCTAGTTCACTCCAGGCAACGAATTCCATCTTGGTCAAACACTCATCCCTACATTCAACTGACTAGAGCCACCACACGCCATATACCCTCACATAGCTAGCACATGTATGTAAGTGGTAACAAACTTTAACCACTTAAATGTGGATGACCGTGTTGCCTCAGGTCAAAGGATTATATGCACCATTCTGACCTAGAATGTGATCGTTGACTATAAGTGAATGTCCTTACGATCACAAATCTAATGTCATGTTCGATCCACTCATCACTTGAGTATCCACATGTCTATTCTGATATCTCATATAAAGTAACATGAGACTCACTACCTCCCACTATTAGTATCACATACTAATCAAGGAAAATAGAAAAAGGTGATAGTTAAATTAATATCAACTAAATATTAATTTATCGACTACGAATAATTTTATAGCATATATACCGAATAAATTTGTCACTCATATTATCAACTCTTGATAATAAATTTATTCAATATAATACTAATGGATTAATACTCAAATAAATAAACACTTTATTTAAATGAATTTTTTTATTGCCATTTGGATTGCCTCTAGGGCATACCACATATACTAACAATCTCCCACTTGTACTAGAGCCAATCACTACAGTATCTCAGACCCATCTTCTTAAGATGTCCATCCAATTACAGTTATGTGAGTGCTTTAGTAAGTGGATCAGTGACATTATCAGCTGAAGCTACCTTTTGAACGAACACGTCGCCCTTTCTAACAAGTTCTCTGATAATATGATAGCGCGTGTTTGGATTTCTAGTGAGACCTTGATTCTTTTGCTAAAGAAATGGCTCCATTGTTGTCCCAATAGAGAGGAATAGGTGAATCAACAGAAGGAACAACTCCCAGTTGGGAAGCAAAATACCTAATCCAAATAGCTTCTTTAGTAGCATCCGATGCAGCTATATACTTGGCTTCTGTAGTGGAATCTGCAGTGACATATTGCTTGGAACTCTTCCAGCTCACTGCTCCTCCATTACAGACAAAAACAAACCCCGAGATAGACTTTTTATCATCAATATCTGATTGACTATCAGACTCTATCAAACCATCTGGCTGTAAATAACCTTCTCTATAAATTAAGACAAAATCTTTGGTCCTTCTCAAGTACTTAAAGATTGCCTTAACTGCTATCCAATGTTCCAAACCTGGATTGGATTGAAACCTACTAGTCACACTAATAGCATAGGCAATATCAGGCCTAATACACAACATAGCATACATTAAGCTTCCTATTGCTAAAGCATAAGGAACTTTCGCATTTTCCACCATTGCCCCGGATGTCTTAGGTGACATCATCTTGGATAGGTGGATACCATGCCTAAATGGCAATAATCCTCTATTGGAATCAAGTATGTTGAACCTCTTCAACACCTTTTCCAAGTAAAGACTTTGGGATAAACCTATTATTCTCTTCGATCTATCTGTGTAGACTCAAATCCTGAGAATATAAGTTACCTCCCCTAAGTCTTACATCGAGAAATTTTTTGACAGCCAAACTTTCACAAATGTTATCATACTAATATCATTTCTAATTAATAGAATGTCATCCATATACAAGACAAGGAAAGTGAATTTACTCCCACTAACCTTCTCGTAAACTAAAAGAATTCGAATGGATTTAAGCATAGCTACCGGTGAGAAGGTCTCTTTATAATCGATCCCTTCTCTTTGGCAAAACCCTTTCACTACCAGTTGTGCTTTATAGGTATAAACCCTTCCATCTGTGCCAATCTTTCTCTTGAAGATCCATTTACACCTTATAGGTATCACCCCTTTAGGTGGATCAACAAGTGACCAGACTTGGTTTGAATACATGGAATCCATTTCAGTTTTTATAGCTTCAAGCCATCTTAAAGAATCTTTATCCAATAAAGCTTCTTCAAAAGTAGTAGGATCATTAACATGAATGTTTTATTCATGAATATGCAACTCTTGTATATCGTGAAGAAAACTGTATCTCACTGGTGGATGAGATACCCTACTTGACTTTCGAGGAGTTGGTGTGTCAACATTCTTAATTGGAATAGGCTCCTCGGGTTGATTAATTACCATTTGATCAATATATTGGATTGCTTCTTTAGATGACTCCTCATCTAACATTATCCTCCTTCCTTTGCCTCCTTTTTTGAGAAACTGTTTCTCAAGAAAGATAACATGTCTATTTACAATAATAATTTGTTCAGCATGAAGATAAAAGTAACATCCTAAACTGTCTTCAGGATATCCAACAAACCTTCCTTTTATCGATTTCACATCCAACTTGTCCGATTCCATTCAATATCCCATATGGTGTAGAAGACATGGACTTGGACGGAACACAATTAACGATGTAACATGCAGTTTAGAGTAAAAAACCCTACAGTGAAATGGGAAGGTCGGTGTAACTCATCATAGACCGTACCATATCCAATAGGGTACAATTTCTCGTTTCAGACACACCATTTAATTATGGTGTTCTAGGAGGTGTGAGTTAAGATGCAATGCCATGTTCCCTAAGGAATTGAATAAACTTGGTACTTAAGTATTCATATCCTCGATCCAATCGAAGAGTCTTAACACTTTTCCCAGTTTGGTTCTCTACTTGGGCTTTGAATTCCTTGAATTTTTCAAAGGAATCACCCTTTTGTTTCATAAGAATCAAATGCCCATACCTAGATAGATCATATATAAAGGTAATAAATAGAAGAACCCTTCTCTAGCCATTTCACTAAATGGCCCACATACATCACTATGTATGATCTCCAACAAATCTTCGTCTCTTGCCATTTGTCCAACAAATGGTGATCTTGTTATCTTGCTTTGAAGACAAGCCTCACAAGTTGAATTGGATGCGGATTGAAAATCACTTAATATTCCCATCCTTTCCAACATTGTGATCCTATCCTCTGCAATGTGACATAATGTCAAATGCCAAAGGTTTTTAGAGTTAGAGGTAATTTCTAATAGCATTGCATTATCATTACTCACATTGGTTTGAGGCTCATTATTATTAGATGTATTATCAATATAATATAAACCTTGTATTAAATAACCCATGCCAACCATTTTATTTCCAAAATAAATATCACAAACATCACATTTGAAATGAAATTTATAATTCTTTCTAGTCAAACTAGAAATCAAAATTATGTTCTTAAAAGCATTAGGTACATTTAATACATTATCTAATAACAAAACATGATCATAAAGATAAATAGAAGTGGATCCTATAGCTTTGGAAGCAACACTTGCTCCATTCCCAAGCTTTAAGGTCACTTCCCCAGGCCTCAACCTTCTCTCATTTACTAGATCCTCCAAGGATGAAGAAATGTGAGAACTAGCATCAGTATCCAATACCCATGCTTTAGATGAGCTGTCAGAACATTTGGAAGCAAATAACTCAGAAAAAGTCCCACCTTCTCCTTACTTGCCCTTTCCCTTTGTCTTTTGAGACTCTAGGAACCCATGACAATTCCTCTTCCAATGTCCTTCACTTTGGCAGTGGAAACACTTTCCCTTGCCTTGGTCTTCCCTCATAATTGCCTTGCCCATGTTATTGGCTACACCACTAGTAGGCTTGACAACACTTATCTTGCCTTTCCTTTTCTTATTGCTTTTCATCTTCTTAGTCCCAATAGAAGAAGCAACAAGAGCCACTTCCTTTCCTCTATTGCCTTGGATAGCCTTTTGGACTGTCATAAGCATATTCAAAAGCTCTGTAAGCGTACACTCTGATTTTATTCTAAAGTGTCACGCTCTTCCTGGGAAACATTTGTTGGAAGTGGTTCAAGTGGTCTTTGAGTCAATACACAAAGTATTTTTTAGGAAGCTAAAACAACTTTTAGGTTCCTTAGCCAATCAATAAAGTTAGGGCCTGTTAGCCTATGTTGTTCGAGTATGATGGAATGCGGGTTTGAAAGTTTCATATTATCAGAATATCTTCAAAGGTAACAAGATTAATTAGTAACATGACAAAGTAATTGTAATTGAACCATTAGATTTGGTCTTTAATCATAATGGCCTCCTACTAATTTGGTGAATCCTACACTTCCAAGGAAGGAAACGGAAATCCCTTGTCGAATGGATTTTTAGTGGGTGATAGAGTTCTTAATGAGTCACTCAATATCCCTCAGGTGCACATTGCCGTTCTTGGAATATTAGTTATCATTAAGTGGTAACTCTTACCATCATATCCCATGTGATCTATCATCAATCCGGCTCCTAATGTTACAGGCCTCAGGTGCACATTGCAGTTCTTGGCCTTTGGCATTAGTTAGGTCCACACCATTGAATCAGTGAAATGTATGGATTTGAACACTGTAAACCTCAGGTGCTCCTAATTGCCATTCTTGGCCCATAGTGTATCCCTACACCCATAACATCTCATGCTTAACAATAACACTACATGATCACTTAGAACTTATGCACACCCCTATGTGTCCATAGCCGATGCACATAATCCTAAAGCTATGCAAGTTATTGCTCCAATAGAGAGCCAAAACCTAAATTTAATTTAGAAGATTTTTAGGTCTTTATTGATGTCTCACTTTGCACATTAGCCAATTTACATATCTAATATATAAATTGTATGGCATCCATTCACACACATTTATCCCATCAAGCATGTAAAGCATATATGTTATCATATATATATCCAATATATACATTAAACATGCACAA
>CATIWO010148682.1:0-14262 GCA_949673435.1 Macaranga tanarius | reverse complement strand
AACAATTGTTTGTACTTTGATGTTTATGTTATGTATTTTAAAAAAGATATTGGAAAATTAATAAATGTATTTATGTTTATTTTATGCATATGATCATTGTATATTATTAATTTTGTTGCATTGATGTTTTGGAATATATGTCATATGGATTTTGTATAATACTATACCATTCTTAATTTTGGATTATCTTTTGTTAGACATGAGGGGAGGAGGTCGATCAGGTAGAGAGATAGCTAGCAGAGGTCGCACTGGAGGACGGGGCACTTCTCATCATAGTTCACCTTCTGCTGCCACTGCGACGTCGTCATCTAGTGTCGTGGCACCCTCATCTTCATCTGCACATCCCCCAGAGCAGCATTACCCATCATAGGAAGAGGACCTAGATGAGGTGGAGGAAGTAGTAGAGCCCACTCGTCCTGAGGATCGCACATTTATAAAGATTGATACAGACAGGTACAATTTAAATTCAAGTACACGACTGAAGGGTATTAATGTGATATTAATTACAATTGTATGAATGTTTTATAATCTTAAATGTGCAAATATTGTTGAAAATGAAAGTATTTATACAAGTCTATGTAGTTGTACGAATTTTTATTTTTGCTACACAGTAACTTAAGGTTTAGTTGTTATTTCTATCTGAATAGTGCATGTAAATGGTATATTTTAAGTTTATTAGAGAAGAAAATTGTATGAACAATTATTTCAGTACAATATTATTTTATGTTGTAATATAAATGCAGAAAAAATCGATTAGACCCAAGTGGCAAAGTTTCAAGGGTTTGCACCAGCATCTGCAAAAAATGTTGGTTCGTAGAAGGGTGGCAGTGGGCAGCACTTACTCAGGATCAGATTGACTTCTACTGTGAGGAGTTTAAGGTGAAGAATGTTCTTTTAAACTCAAAATTGTTATCAAGTTTTTATTATTTCATTTGAATATTGATATGGATATAGTGAGATCATATTTTAAAACGCAACTTAACAGTACTTTGAGTGCAGAAATTTTTCAGGTGGGATGCTCCTGACGCGCAGATAAAGGCAGTGTGGGCAATACAATGTGCAAGTCGGTATAAAGATAATTTGTGCACATACAGAATGTCGAACAAACAGGATAGGTCGATATCTGATGATGTGTGGAGAGCTTGGCAAGAAAAATAGTCACAACAAACTTACATTGAGAAGCGTACCCAAACAAGCAAAAATTGGCTAACTGAAAAAGCCGGTCCAGGTACAGGTCCTTCGAAGCACACAGGAGGGTCTAGATCTATGCGTGACCATGAGCGAGCTATGATACGTACGAAATATTCAATGTTACAAATAATATGCAATAAATAGATAATTAATTGTTGTTTGATAATGTATGGTACTGTGAACTATATTAATGTATTAATATTAATTATTTCATTATATTCTTCATATTTATTTATAATAATATAATATATTATTAATTTGTTAAAACCGTAAATAATATGCAGACTGAGCAGGATGGAGTGCGACCAAGCGCACATAAATTATTCAAGGCCACCCACACCAGGAAGTCAGATAGAAGTAAATTTATTGATAAGAGATCAGAGACAGTTAATGTAAGTATGAAAATTTTTTCACTGGGGTATTGTATTATGTTCAATGGCCATAAATAAATAGTGTACATATGTAAGTAGTTTTTGTGCATATTATATGATTTGATAATGTATTTGATTTTTGTCATTTGATTTAGGCGTGTTTCGAAGAGATTATGGCTGCTGCTTCGCAACCAGCAGAGGAGGGAGGAGAGCCACCTGAAGTTGATGAGAACCAGATTTTTCTTCAAGCAGCTGAAAGAGTACAGAAACAATGAGTCTACGGTGTTGGATCGTCAGTGTCGACATACTATGTGAGCAGTTTAGGCACTACTGGTGCGACATCCTTGAGGCAGGACATGTTTCCTTCTCAGACCGCTTTTAATGATGCAGGTGAGAGGTCTGTGTAGAGTATATTAGATGTTGTTCGAGCTGAGCTCCACTCTGAGCTTCACTCTGAGCTTCACCGTGAGTATGATGACCAGGTTAGTGCATTCCGGCGCGAGCTAGAGACTTTGATAAGGTGGGCCCACAGTTCTGGTATGCGACCTCCTGTACCTTTGCACTCATCTCCTTCTCCATCTTCACACACAGCTCCTTCAGATGCTGAGGGTGATCTTGGTCCAGATCATATTACAGATTTAGCGGACCAGTAAGTTTTCACACTGTTTATGTAACATATTTTTAAAATAATTGATAAATTGCACGTTTATTTCTATATTATTATTTTATTTTCATGTTATTTTATGTTTCAAATATATTTATTAATATTTTTTTAATACGATTATAATTTCTATTTAAATTATAATTAATGTTTATACAATTTACAACAGTCACAATTATATTAAAAATCTAATAAATAATTATACAACTATTATTATTTAAAAAAAAAATAAGCCCAAAATTACCGATGGAATCGATTCCGTCGGTAAATCCATCGCTAATTTACCGACGGATTTTGAAAATTCATCGGTAAAAATTAGCGACGGGCATTTTGCTGACGGACCACAATCCGTCGACAATCCGTCGGTAATGAGGAAATCCATCAGAAATCCGACAGTAAAATCCATCGGTAAAATCCTGTTTTCTAGTAGTGTCAAATATTACTCCTTTCTATCTTGTTTGACAATAGGGGAAGTACTAAAAATTAATTACAACTTTTAATTCATATGGAATTTCTCATTTAACTATACCTCCACACATGCCTGAATATAATGGCATAGTTGAAAAATGCCACAGGCATATGGTTGAAACTAGGCTTTCCTTACTTTATTTTGCATCTCTTCCATCCTATTATTGGTCTTATGCATTTCAAACTGCTGCTTATTTAATCAATCGTCTTCCTACACCACTCTTAAACCTCAAATCTCTATTTCATATAATAAACCTCTAAATTACACAAAACTCAAACCATTTGGATGCTTATATTACCCATGGATTCACCCATACACTATGTTATAACTCTAACCATGATCAACCCCTTATCTTTTTATTAGTTACTCTACCTCCCAATCTGCATATAAATTTCTTGACCCTACCTTCAATCACCTTTATCTATCTCGACATGTCAAGTTTATTAAGGAAATTTTTCCTTTTCAATTACGCAATAAATCTCATAAGTTCCCTAATCTCGTTCGAGATACTTTCCATGCAAGTCTTACATAAGAAGATCATCAACCATAATTCACCACCAATACACATTTGCTTTCTACCTATACACCCTGCCTCCAATCACCTATAATTATTGTCTCCTAACCCAATCACCATACTATTCCACACCATCAACTAAGTTCCCAAGTTGTAGATACAACCTCTACTATCCCAACATATACCATATTATCTTTCCTTACACTAACTTCATCAACTATATCACTTTAATTTTCCACCCTTCTCCATACCTTACTTCATCACCTCCTCTAAATTTCAACTGTCTTTACCTAACTTGTGTTCAACATTGTAACTCCAAATACTACAATGACAAATTTATTAACCTGACCACTCATCATCCAATGTCAACTACGTTATAACCTACCGCTATCACCTAAGCTTTCAAAGATCCTCTTTGGTAGAAGGCTATAGATGTTAAATTTAATGAATTCTTATTGAATGGCACTTAGAAACTAATTCCAAAGTCCAATCATGTTCCCATCAGTTGTAAATGAATTTTTTAAATTAAATGAAAGCCAAATGAATCAACAGACAAATATAAAGCTCGTCTTGTGGCAAAGGGATTCTTACAAGAACCTAGGAGAGATTATTTTGATACATTTAGCCCTATGAAAAAGCAAGCAACTATATAAATTATTTTGTATCTTATTTTATCTAACAATTGGCCTTTAAGACAGTTGGATATAAACAATGCATTTCTACATAGCACCTTACATGAAAATATTTACATAGTGCAACCTCTAATTTATATTCATCAACAATATCCACATCACATATGCAAACTCAAAAAGGCATTATATAAGGCTGGCAATTCATATTAACAGGTCGTAAACAGATCGTGCTGATATACAATTATAACATAGAAATGGACAACCCGAACACGACCCATTTAACTAATCATGTCAAAACTACAAAACTAAACACAGATACATTTAAATAACAGGTTACACGACATGACTCATATAACCCCGTTTAACCTATACAAGTCTAAATGTGTTACAAACACGATGAGGACATGTTTTAATACGTTTCAACACATTTTAACATATTTCAACACATTTTAGCATGTTTTAACATATTTAGCTATTAGATTACAAAATATAATAAAAAAATCTATTAAACATATAAATAATATTATGTGCTAAAATTTAAAATTAAATCCTAAATAATAATTTTAAGTTTAAATATCCATACAAATTCTAAGTATCATTACAATATTTTAAAATTTTATACTAAATATTAAATTATCTAAAAATACAAAAAAAAATAATGGTAATTCAAATTTCCTTCAAGTTCTTGGTCCTTCCACCTAGGGGTGGCCACGGTTCTGGTTCGGAACCGCCGGTTCACAGTTCGACCTAAGGTGGAATCAAACCGAAACCGGCTTAACCCCGGTTCCGGGCCAGTTCCAAACTAGCCGGTTCCGGTTTATGGTTTCAGTTTTTTCGGTTCGGTTTTTACGCACTGTAAAAAAATTGTATTATTTTAGAAAACAAAATATATCACGAGTAAGAGAAAATTATGTAGAATTTTATAAAGAGTTGTAACTTGCATTTTTTGAATTTTTGACATAATTTATTTTTTTTCATAAAATGAACTAGAACCGACCGGCCGGTTCTGAACCGGAACCGCCGGTTCACGGTTCCATAATGGTGGAACCGGCCCTGAACCGGTCCCACCCTCGGTTCAGCCCAGTTCCAGGTTTGACCGGTTCTGGTTCCAGGTTTGACCGGGCCGGTTCCGGTTCGGTTTTTGGCCGAAACCGGCCCTTGGCCACCCCTACTTCCACCTATATATGTAAAGAAACAAATATTTCAATAAACATAGCAACAATAACAATGTAAAACCAACATCTCAATACATTAAAAACCAAATACAAATTGGAAAAAAAAAAAGTATAAAATTACTCATACTTTTAAAATTAGAGCCTTAAATAAAAAGACTAGAATCCTTGCTAATATCTAATAACATAATATCTTCTGTGAGGTCATTTGAACCTATGTCATTTGCGCTACCTATAACTAACAAATGCAATTAGTAATTGGTTAAATTTGAGCCAAAAAAATCAGAAAATTAAAAATTATAAAGTAAGATAAATATATGACCAATATCTCTAAATAGTCAATCTCTTGTGCAAATGAGTGCTTGAACAGTTTTCGGTTTAAGAGAGCTTTTATATTGATCAATAACTCGTATGCTTGCACTAAAAGTAGATTCCGATGCCACAGTTGACACTAGAATAGTTGGAATATCACGAGCCATGAATGCAAGTTCTGGATATTGAAATTGAGAAATGCAACATGAGAAATTTTCATAATTCAGTAGCAAACTAAAGGTATTGCACATAAAGCAAACATTCTTTTCTATCAAATTCAGTAGCAAAGTTCATAAGCCATTAAGTAGCACAACTCATAATTAATTCAGTTGCAGAAAGAAAATTAAAGAAATCAGAAAGGCAAACAACTCTACCAGCAGATGAAAATTGAACCAAAAAAATAGAATAGCCTACAAAAAATTTTCCAGCAGAAATCAGTAGTAAGGAAGAGCAGAACCACAAAACAAGCAAACAGAACTAAAGATGGCACAAAAACACAAATATAAACTAGTAGAAAATGACACATGCAAAAATGAACCATAAAAAATTTTGACCCAGAGACAACAATGGAAGAAATTTCAAAGTGGCAGCACTAAGTCAATATTCAAATGAGCATAATAACACAAAAACATACTTTTATTTATTTAACATGAGCCAAAATACAAAATAAAATTTCATTTCATTAGCAGAATAACGCAAGCAATAGCAACAATATCTGTAATGAGAAACCAGTGAACATTCACTTGAGCCAACAAGATAAAACACAAAACCAATAACAATAAAATTTCATTTCTGTAAGAACCCTAACAAATTGAGAAGATGAAAATAAATATAACAGATCGAGAAAATATAACAGATAACAAACCTGGTTTAATTGATCTAGTACAATCTGGTAGAGAGCCAACAAGATGAAACAAAGAAATAAAGAAACCAAACTGAAATCAAAGTCACTATTGGAAGAGCTAAAATTGAAATACAAAGAGTACTAAGTACAATTAGAAGTATGGGAACGAAGCAGAAGAAATGAAGTAAAAGGAATGAAGAAATTAATAAACCTGATTTAATCGATTTGGTAGAGCAAAATAAAGTAGAAGCATAGCAAATGAAGGAACAAAGTCACTCAAACTCAATCATTGCTTTCCATTGCGGCTTCACCACTATTTGCACAACGAACAAAATGAAATCAATCACTGATTTCAGTTTGAGATGAGAGATGAAAATGAAGAAAATAAAGCTACAAAAATAGGTGAAAAAGGTATATGCAAGAGAGATTAGAGCCCAAAATCTAGCTTTTGTTGAAGATGGAAATGAAAGAACGAAGCAAAAAAAAAAAAAAAACAAATAAGGTTAAACAAAATCAAGATCAAAGAGAAGCGAAACAAAGAAGAAATTAAGTGTTGATTAAAATTTACAACCTCAATTTTAATAATAACAATTAATTGATAAAAATTGGGTACTAATTTGTTTCAAGTAATTTGTGAAAGAGAAAGGGACATTAAAGTTTAAAGCAATGTGTTGATCAAGTCGAAAGGCCATAAATCAACAAATTCAAGCCCATGAAGAGTGCTCAAGCCCAAGTAAAGATTTAAAGGGTAATTCGGTCATTAGAAAATTATTATAAGGATAATTGTTTTATCTTCTTATGTGAAACTTCCATAAAATCTTTTGAAAAATAAAAAGTGTTTTTCTTGCATTACCAAAAATATTTTCATGCATATTTTATATTGTTTGGTAAAAGTTTTTAGTTGGAAAGTTGATTTTTGAGTGACAAATGTTTGTTGATATTTTACTTGTCAAATAAGAGATAAACTTTACTTTTTCGGGTATCAAAGCACACTTACACCAAAATGGCAAAAAGCTCATATGTAAATAAAAAGCAAACTGCTGTGCATAACCTGATTTAGAAAGTTGACTCTGCTTCTCTGCAGAGACCTGATTTGTTACCTAAAACTAATCTGCACAATTTTTGGATACAAAATAATTTGTTGCTCTTTACATGCTTGTTAAATCACATGTTTACATAATTCAAATTGCACATCATTACATATGAAAATAAGGGCAACCAGCTAGCACTCATATATATTCATCTTTTTCTCATTTGTTCATCTCTAGTATGTGTGTGAGAGAGCAAGATTTGAGAGTATTTTCAGAACTGCTGGAGTTCTTATTCTTCTCTCAAAAATATGGTTGCTGGAGCTGCATCTTCATATTTTAAAAATTATCTTTGAGCTTTCTTGATAGTCATATTCTCTCTTCTTGTCTATAGGCTTCATGTGTATCATCTTTGCTTGAGTGAGAGAGACAATCACACATCATCATCTTGTTCTTAAAACGTTGAAAGCACCATTTAAAGGAAATTGATGCATAGTTGCTGGAGCTAATTAAAACCAGTTTGTAGAGTTGCTGGATCTAGGAAAAACTAGTGTTGTATATAGTTTGCTAGAGCTATTTGGGAAAGACTTGCTGGGATTAGTTGCTGGAACTAGAGAACCAGTGTGGGTAGCAGCTTAGGAAATGGTAGTACTAGGGCTGTAAATGGTTTATCTCTTACTAGTAGAAAAGAGATCACTTTAACTAGTGAAAATTCTCAAGGGTGAGTCCTTGGGGAGTGGATGTAGGCATGTGGAGCCGAGCCATGATAAAATCTTGTCTGTGTTGATTTCTCCTTGATCTCTCTACCTTCTCTTGTATTGTGGTGATGCTTGCAAAAAATGGATCAACTTACTCAACTTGCTTTCAGTTTATATTTGCTTTAAGTTGATTTATAAAAGTGGTACTCTAGAAATCAAAACTGTATTCACAAGGCTTTTAAATCTGTGCTCTGTTTTTTAAGCTTTCACATTTCAGTTTTAATCTGCAAAATTAGTTTCAGTTTTCAAATTAGTTTGAAAAGCTCAATTCACCTCCCCCTCTTGAGCAGCCTAGAGAACTTAACAATTGGTATCAGAGCGGGTTTACCCTGCTAATAGATTCATATGGCTGCCAGCTCGAGTGCTGTTCCTTGTGCCTCCGGGCTTCCCGAGGGAAACTCTATTTCTAGACCACCTCTTTTCAATAGAACTAATTTTGATTATTGGGAAAATAGAATGAAAAATTTTATTCAAGCTGCGGATATTGAATGCTGGAAAATCATTCTTAGAGGACCTACAATTCTTACTAAGAAAGATACCGAGGGCAATGAGCTTTCAATACCAGAATCAAAATATTCTGAAGCTTATTGGAAATTAGTCCAGCTAAATGCCAAGGCTCTTAACATGCTTCATTGTGCTCTTGATGTGAATGAATACAACAAGATCTCAACATGTACTTCAGCCAAACAGGTGTGGGACAAACTTGAAGTAACCTATAAGGGAACAAATCAAGTCAAGTAGTCCAAAATTAATCTACTGTGGAGAGATTACGAGCTATTTTCCATGAAGCCTAATGAAACTATTTCTTCAATGAATACCCGATTTAGTGAGATTGTTAACTCACTCAAGAACCTTGGAAGAAATCTCACAGATGAAGAAAATTCTCAGATCTCTATATGAAAAATGGAAAACTAAAGTGACTATTCTCTGTGAATCTAAAGACCTGTGAAACTTTTCCTATGACGAGCTAATTGGGTCTCTACTCACTCATGAGATGATGATGAAAGGCAAGTCTAAGGACACCTTTGCAGAGAAGAAAAAGAAAGGGGACATCACCTTAAAGATAGAATCAGGCTCAAAAAATTCAACCAGCTCTGATGATGAAGAAGTGGCGCTAATTATAAGGAGATTTAAGAAAATGTTCAAGAAAGGTGGAAGGACATACCAAAAGAATATGAAGAGAATGTACCAGCCAAGCTCAGACTATCAAAACAAAAAGGAGACCACATAAATGATTTGCTTCGAATGTAATAAACCAGGATATTTAAGAGCTAATTGTCCTAAGCTGAAAAAGAAAACAAAGAAAGAGAAGCTCAAGAAAGCAATGGTTACTACTTGGAGTGATAGTGATGAATCTAGCTCATGTGAAGAGGAGCAAGATGGAAAGAAAGTTGCAAATCTATGCTTGATGGAAAAGGAGGACAAAGAAATTGGTGAATCTCAAGCTAATATAGAGACTGAAGCTGACATGAGTACCAAATCAACTCATGAGATATGCCTAAAGAGGAAGGATACGCACAACAAGTGGTATATTGATAGTGCAGGCATATGACTGGTGATAGGATAAAGTTCACCAAACTGAAAATGCAAAATAGAGGAACAGTTAGCTTCAGAGATGACAGCAAAGCTAAAATTATGGGACTTGGAACAATTGGCACAAATCCATCAATTGAAGAGGTATCTTTGGTTTCTAGTTTAAAGTTCAATCTTATGAGTATGAGTCAACTGTATGACAAGAACAATAGAGTCATATTTGAACCCACTCATTGTAAAGTTCAAAGAACTCTTTTTGTTGGGAATAGAGTTGAAAATGTTTACTTCGTTGACTTTGAGAAATTAGATCATGCTAGCAATCTGTGTCTATCTTCTATAGATGATGACAGTTAGATTTGGCACAGAAGACTTGGTCATACAAGCATGCATTTGATTTCTAAACTATCTAAAAATGAGCTTGTAAATGGACTACCGAAGATGAAATTTGAAAAATATAGTGTTTGTGATGCTTGTCAATTAGTCAAACAAACAAGATCTTATTGTACATCAAAATGGTCAGTCTTAACAACCAAACCTCTTGAATTATTGTATTTAGATTTATTTGGTCCGGTTTCACCATCTAGTTTAGGAGGAAAATCATATGCATTGGTTATTGTTGATGATTATTCGAGATTCACATGGACCCTCTTCCTAGCATATAAGGATGAGACTTTTAACAAGTTTTCTAGTCTGTGCAAGAAACTTCAAAATAAAAAAGGCTACAACATCACAATGATTCAAAGTGATCATAGAAAAGAGTTTGAGAACAAGAAATTTGAGGAATTATATGATGAGTTTGGAATAACACACAACTTTTTAGCTCCAAAGACACCTCAGTAAAATGGTGTGGTGGAAAGGAAAAATAGAACCTTGCAAGAAATGGCCCAAACAATGCTCAGTGAAGCTAATTTGCTAAAATACTTATGGGCTGAAGCTATTAACACATCATGCTACATTTTGAACAAAGCATTGGTAAGATCTACATTGAAAAAGACCCCTTATAAACTCTGGAAAAGTAAGAAGCCCAATATAAGCTACTTTAAGATCTTTGGATGCAAGTGCTTTGTTCACAATAATAAGAAAAGTCCTTTTGGTAAATTTGATGCAAAATCAGATGAAGGAATCTTTCTTGGGTATTCTGAACATAGCAAGGCTTATAGGGTTTTCAATAGAAGAACACTTTGTATTGAGGAGTCAATTCATGTAGTATTTAAAGAGACTAACCAAACTCTACCAAGTAGATATGTTATTGATGACTTTCTTACAGATGATGAAAACTCTAAACAAAAGTAAGAGAAATAAGGAGAAGAGACTGAAAAAAGAGACCATACAAGATCAAAAAGCTGATGAAGCTGAACAAAATCAGATTGAGGAAAATCCTGACAATCAGCCTAAGCTCATATTGGACCCCCAAGTAAATGAGACTGAAGAAAATTAAAGAAGTCCTGAAAAAGAGCTACCTGAAGATTGAAGGTACCACCGACATCACTCAAAGGACAATCTTTTAACAAACTCTTTAAGCAAGCTTACCACAAGGAGTAGCTTCAAGAAGAATATTGGAAATGTGGCTTATATCTCTAAGATAGAGCCAAAGACTGTTGATGAAGCCTAGCAAGATGAAAATTAGATTCTGGCCAGGCAAGAGGAATAAAATCAATTTGAGAGAAACAGTGTCTGGAAATTAGTTCCAAAGCCAAAGAATTAAACTGTTATCAGAATAAAGTAGGTCTTTAAAAATAAGTTAGATGAGCATGAAAATGTGACAAGGAACAAAGCCAGATTTATTGCTAAAGGTTACAACCAAGAAGAAGGAATAGATTTTGATGAGAGTTTTGCACCGGTTGCTAGACTTGAAGCAATAAGAATCCTTTGTGCATTTACCTGTCTTAAAAACTTTAAGTTGTACCAGATGGATGTGAAGAGTACTTTCCTCAATGGGTACTTAATGAGGAAGTGTATGTAAATCAGCCTCCTAGATTTGAAGATCATGACAAGCCTGATTTTGTTTATAAGCTAACAAAAGCCCTATATAGTCTCAAACAAGCACCCAGAGCATGGTATGAGAGACTGAGCAAGTTTTTATTAGAAAAAAGGCTTTTCAAGGGGAAAGGTGGACAAAACACTCTTTACCAAAAATCAGCTTGAGAATATTTTAATAGTCCAAATCTATGTAGATTACATTGTTTTTAGAACTACTGATGGGAGCATGTGCAAACAGTTTGCTGAAATGAAGATGTGAGAGTTCAAAATGAGTATAATGGGAGAATTGAATTTCTTCTTGGGCTTACAAATCAAAAAATGTGAGGATGGTATCTGCATAAATCAGTCCAAGTATATCAGGGAGCTACTAAAGAAATTCAAAATGTGTGAAGCCAAAATCAGCAAGACCCCCATGAGTGCAACAACCAAGTTGGAGAAGGATGAGAAAGGTAAAGATATTGATATCAAAATGTACCAAGGTATGATTGGTTCTTTACTTTATCTCATGGCAAGTAGGCCTGATATTCATTTTAGTATGTGCTTATGTGCAAGATTTCAAGCTAATCCTAAAGAGTTACATTTGATAGCCGTTAAGAGGATCATGAGGTATCTTGTGGGAACTCAAGACTTAGGTCTTTGATACCCTAAAGACACTTTATTTGATCTTGTGGGATATAGTGATGTTGACTTTGTAGGAAGTAGAGTTGATCGAAAGAGCACATCCAGGACATGCTGAAGTGTGTAAATCTGCAAGCATATAGAATCGCAACTAGTAGTAATAAAATATCATCCCATAAATATTGAAAAATTGAATATTGAAATAATCACTATGTTTGTTTGTTTTTTTAGACAATGAAATAGAGTTTGGATTCTTTAAAAACTAACACTAAATCAAAATAAAGAAAAATTCAATCAAAGTTTAAAAGCTAGGGTTCTTATTCTTAAATTGACCATTTCAAAAGATTGATTAACTAACTAGGTTTACTTAATCCTAATTCATTTTGAAGGGATCTTTGGAATCATAGATTTTCCTCTCAGATAAACCTATGATTAATTGGGAATTAATTAACACTAAGTTTACCGGCTCTCACCAACCTAATGTCTTTTAAACCTAATTTTAAATCACAACCTTTTAGTCAATATTAATCTACTTAACTATTTCTCAACTAATTAAGCAATTAATAAGTTATTGCCTAATCCTGCAGAACCTATTTCTCGATCAAGCTCTATAGTGTCAATTCAATCTTAGGTTAGCCAGGCCCAAAATGACATTAAGCACAATAATAACTAATGAATTAAAACTAACAACCTAATATTAATCGCAATAAGAACACGGTCAATTCAGAATAAGAACCCTAAAAAGGAATCTAGCCACTCATATTAAAAAGAAAAGAAAGAGATAAAGAAATGAAGAAAACAATTCTAATCATAATGAATAATAAAAAATGTTAACAAGAAAACTCCCTTCACCAAGGTGTAGAGAAAGCTTGTCCTTCAATCTTCAAAACCAAATCCTATTCCAATATGAGCAAAAACAAAAACTAAAATAAAAGTGCTCTGAACATAAACAAAGAAATAAAAATTCCAGAATCAGAACAAAAACAAAAACAACCCTAAATGAAAAATAAATGATTCTATTTATAGACTTAGAGACCTAGTGAGAAAGGTAATCTAAACTCTACCAAACTCTATATAAACATAGGCTTAAAAAATGAGTTTCTATCAATCCAAACTCCAGTTTAAAATCCACTTTTGAATGGCTGCTACATCATTATGCACGGGTACGCAACAATTGGATACGCCCATGCATCAAAATAACTCTAAAATGCTGAAGTCAAGCATGGTCGTGCGCATGGGCATGCACTGCCACATAGGCGTGCGCATGGGCATGTGCTCTGTGACTGGTTCTTCTTCAATTCAGGCATGGGCAAGCGCATGGGTGTGCACTGGCACATGGGCAAGCACATGGCCATGCACTGGCACATGGGCAAGCGCATGGCCATGTGCTCTGATGCGAAAATAACTTCTAAATTTAAGCTTCAATCTTATCCTTATCTTCAAGCCCTATCTCCATCTCTTCTCAAATGCATCCTACAACCACAAACTAAACAAAAATTACCTAATTAACACAAAATTACTTAAATTAAAATAAAATAATAAAACTAACTAAATTAACTAAAAACTAACTAAACAATGCAATTCTAAACTAAATATGCAATAAAATAAAGTGCTAAATACATGCATATTTCACACTCATCAAATTCTCCCACACTTGAGCCTTTGCTTGTCCTCAAGCAAACTAGAGAACAACCTATTTATATAACGAATCAATATCATTAGTAGTTTTTAACTTGAGGAACCATCCTAATCTCCTCTTAATACAAAGTTTAAAAACTAAAAATCAAAGCAATAACTCATAACCAAGAACATAACAATTACCAAGTGAAAAGCAAACTCCCTCATTGAATTCATGAAAAAGCATTATTAACAGCCAATAAAAATGAAAGTAGGCATGAAACACTAGCACTCAAGTAGTTCTTTCATTCTTAACACTTAAAAGGCACACCATTTATTCCTTAGAATTTCCCTATTGTAGTATCCCCCACCTTTCCATATTACTCAATGTGGATACCTCAACAAAGTTCTTTGGATACTTATACCCTTTATAGAGCATTGGAGTACATGTACGAGTGCGTTTTACGCTCCATCTCGCTTAAGGAACTTATTTACTTATTTATTCTTTTATTAAGTGCCTTTACACATATGAACTACATGCAATCTTTAAATTTCTACAAGC
>CATIWO010148563.1:0-15349 GCA_949673435.1 Macaranga tanarius | reverse complement strand
AAGCCAATTTACATTTATTAGTAAAGTCAAAAGGAGAATCTTTCTCAAGTAACTTACAGAGGGGTTTAGAGATTTTTTAAAAATCCTGGATAAATCGCCGATAGAATCCTGCATGGCCTAAGAAACTTCGAATTTCTTTGACATTCGTTGGGTATTGAAGCTTTTCAATGGTCTCTACTTTTGCTTTGTCCACTTCAATACCTTGTGCTGAAATTTTATGTCCCAGGACGATTCCTTCCTCTACCATAAAATGACACTTCTCCCAATTTAGTACCAAGTTTGTCTCTTCACACCTTGTAAGAACTTGCTCCAAGTTTCCAAGCATCCTTTAAATGAGCTTCCATAGACTGAGAAGTCATCCATGAACACGTCCATAATTTCTTTTACCAAGTCTGAGAATATGGCCATCATGCATCTTTGAAAGGTTGCTGGAGCATTACACAATCCAAATGGCATTCTTCTATAAGCAAATGTGCCATAGGGACATGTGAATGTCATTTTCTGTTGATCTTCTTGAGCGATTGCAATCTAATTATAGCCCGAATAACCATCTAAAAAATAGTATAAGGCATGTCCTGCTATCCTCTCCAACATCTCGTCAATGAATGGTAGTGGAAAATGATCCTTTCTAGTAGCTGAATTTAGCTTCTTGTAGTCAATGCACACTCTCCATCCAGTCACTACTCCTTTAGAGATCTGCTTACCTTTATCATTTTCCACCACAGTCATTCCTCCTTTCTTTAGTACACACTGGATAGGACTTACCCATGAACTATCTGAGATTGGGTAAATAATTCCAGCATCTAATAGCTTAACCACCTCTTTTTTTACCACTTCTTGCATGTTTGGATTGAGCCTCCTTTGCCTTTCAATGGTTGACTTGTATCCATCTTCCATGAGAATTTTGTGCATGCAATAAGATGGACTGATCCCCCTTATATCTAAAATTTGCCAACTAATTGCTTTTATTCTCCTCTTGAGCATCCTCATAAGCAATTTCTCCTGGTCTTGGGTGAGTTTAGAGGATATGATCACAGGTAAAGTTTGATTCTCTCCAAGAAAAGTATACCTCAAATGTTAAGGTAAGGGTTTCAATTCTACATTTGGTGGTTTTATGGTTGATGGTGGTGTAGGTTCATTGTTTGGTAGTTGTATTTGGGAAAAAGAAGTTTGGTATTTAAGGTAATCTTCATCTTAGGCATCTTGTACCTGTATACACTTCTCAATATACTCCAATTTATCACAATTTGCCAACCTCCTTTGTTAGACTTCAATCACATATTCATCCACAACATCAACTCTAAAGCATAAATCACTTTCAAAAGAATGTTTCATACATTGATCGATGTTGAACTTACAACTTTCCTCACCTACTCTTAGAGTTAAAGTTCCATCATATACGTCAATGATTGCCTTGGTAGTGTAGAGGAAAGGCATACTAGGAATCAAGGGAACATCTTCATCTTCCTCAAAATCAACAACGACAAAGTCTACTGGAAAAATGAACTTTCCAGCCCTTACTAACACATCTTCCACTATTCCTTCTGGTTCCTTTACTATCCTATCTACCAATTGTAGACGAATGTTTATTGGACTTGCTTCTCCAAGTCCCAATTTCCTATAAATAGACAAAGCCATAAGATTAATAGAAGCACCTAAATCACACAAAGATTTTTGAAATGATTCCCAACAAAACATGGAATAACAAGACTCCCTGGTTACTTCCTTTTTAAAAAAAGTTTGTTTGAGATGATTGCACTGTATTCCTTTATAAGTGTGACTGTCTCGAACTCCTGCAACTTCTTCTTATTGGAAATCAGCTCCTTCAAGAACTTTGCATACTTCGGCATCTGAGCTAGACATTCCACCAAAGGCATATTGATATGGAGTGTCTTGAATCTTTCCAAAAACTTTGTAAATGGCTGGTCATACTCCTTTTTCTTCAACCTTTACAGATATGGTACTGGAGGTTCATTAGGTTGAATTGGTGGTGCTTTCAGCTTAGCTTTTTCTTTGTTCTCTTCCTTCACTTCAGGCGCTTTTGATGTCTCAACCCCTTCATCATCATGTTCTTTCTCTCCTTCATTCTTCTTTTCTTCGTACTCCATTGTTGCTTTAGGGGTTTGAATCTCTGTACCGCTTCTCAAGGTGATAGCCTTTACTTGCTCTTTTGGATTTTTCTCTGTATTGCTCGGTAATGCACCTTAATTCCTTGTTGCTAAGGAATTTGCTAGCTGCCCCATTTGCACTTCTAAATTATTAATAGAATAAGAGTGATTTCATATCATTTGCTACATTCTCTTTTGAGCTTCATCTTGCTGGCTCATCTTTGATGACATCACATCCATGAATTTCTCCATCTTGCTCTCCATTGATGTTCCCGATGATGACCCTTTGTCTTGTTGAAATTGAGGTTGAGGTTGTTGCACATTCTGTCCTCCAAATCCTGGTGGTGCTTGTGGTCTCCACTAGTTGTTTCCTTGATTGCTCCATGAGAGATTTGGATGGTTCCTCCAACTAGGATTGTAGGTGTTACCATATACTTGGTTTTGAGGTCCTTTAAAATTGCCCACGTAGTTGACACCCTCTATAGTAGACATTCCTTGCATCATTTGACATTCTATGGCAGGATGACCTCCTTAACATAGTTCACATGAGGAAGATAATGTAGAAACTACATTCACATTCACCTTATCCATTCTTTTTGTCAAAGCATCAAGCTTAGCATTCAACATGGTTAAGCTGTCCACTTCTATTGCTCCAGCCTTCTTTGTAATGGTCCTATCACTAGACTATAAACTTTGTGTATTTGCCATTTCTTCAAAGAGATCTAGGGCATCTTTTGGTGTCTTTGACATGATAGTACCTCCAGCTACTGCATCAATGTTAACTCTAACTGCATGATTGACTCCTTTGTAGAATGATTGTACCAAATCCCATGTAGGAATCAACTGAGGTGGACACTGCTTCTGAAGGTCTTTAAATCTTTCCCAGCACTCGTAGAATGTTTCATCATCTCTTGGAAAGAAAGAATTAATCTCATTTTTTATCCTTGATATGAGATATCAGAATAGACATGCAGATACTCATGTGATAGGTGGATTGAACTGTGATGTAAGATTTATGATGGCATGGAAATTCACTTTAGTCAACAATCACAATCTTGGACATAATGGTGAGTATGGTCATTTGACCTAAAGTGATATGGTCATCCACATATTGTTGGTTAGAGTTTGTTATCGCTTACACACTTGCGCTAGCCACACATGGGTATATGGCGTGTGGTGGCTCTAGTTGGTTATATATAGCGATGAGTAATCGGCCAAGATGGAATTCATTACCTGGAGTGAACTGTATGCTATCTAAGTTATTCTTGATGAATAATTACCTGGCCAGGTCAAACTTGACTTACCTGAAAGAGTTTCGGTGCAAGAAAGGAGTTTCTAGCAATAGTCGTGTTTTATCGAGAATTTAACTTAAGATGAGGTCATACGATTGAGGCAATTAGAGTTTAACTATATCGTGACTCTAGCCGATATCAGGATCTTATAATGAAGGGACATTTAGTGCATGGTAATTATTTTCTATGGTTCTTGTGGATCTACATATAGAACTCATTTCTAATTAGGTAGTCATGATATCTATGCTAGGGGTCACTCACGACTTATGGGAACTAAATGTGATTAATTGAGATTTCACATTTAGTATAGAAAGAGTTTTAAGAGTTAATATTATTTCCCATTGTCATTTAGACTTGAACCCAGTAAGTGACACACACAAGATTTGCACAATTAGAAGATTAATATTAATTTAATTATTAATTAAAGAGTTTAATTAATTAATTAAATTAACTGGATTGGATTTGCGCGTATGCGAGGATCTAGCATATCCCGAAATCTAAATTCAAAGATTGAGATTGTAAATAAATATATATTAATTTGGACTTGATTTGATATGTGATATTAAGTTCAAGGACTAAATTAATAGTTGCCTTCAAGTTTATTCATATATGGGCCGTGAGATGGACCATTTATATTAGGGATAACAACACTGTAAGTCCTAAAAGAAGTTATATTTTTTCAATTAAGTCCTATAAGTCTAAATTATTACAATCGAGTCCTAAAATAAATTAAAACACAAACCGTTAGTCCTAAATCGTCAAACATAACTGAATATCATGATGTGGCAGATAGCTTGCACTTGATATTAACATGTCACAAGCCATGTAACCTGCCTAGTGCCATGTTGTTCCCCTACAATTGAAGGACATCCACATCAGATTTCCACTAATTAGTGTCAGTGTTTGCTATCTAGGGTATTATTGCCATTTGTAAGGGAAAAAGTGCTCTTTTTGAGCTGAAGATCGAGTAAGAACGAGAGAAAAGAAAAAAAAGAAAAATATTTAAAGAGAAGGGTAGATCGAAGGAATTAAAGAGCATAGAAGTAAAGTGTTGAGATGAATTATGATTGTGGCCAGAGTTGTATCATGAGAACATCATGAACTAACAGAAATCCTAGGAGAAGATTCTTAAATTGCGAGAAGGCAGAGGTAAAGTTATCCTTCCTAAATCTCTCACATATTAATGGATGTATATCTAATATGAATAACTTTATGTACATCTCTTATAAATGAATGCATTTTTTATTTTTGACTTGTAGGGAGAGATGGAATGTTAGTTTTTTTAGTGGATTGATCCACCGATGTTTGGAAGATCGAAATGTGGTGTTGTTAAAGTGTTATGAGTTAGGCTAAGGAGTGTAGCAATTAGGTTTAACTAAATGTAATAACTCTACTATTTATAGTGTTAGTGAATTCAATGTGCAACTTCTTTTGGATATTATATGAAGTTATGCTAAATTAGATTAAATGATGAACTATATATTTCTATGCACAATACTGAAAAAATATGATGTTGATTGAAAAAATACCAGTCAACTTTAGCTGCTATCCAAACATAACAATCTCTTTAAATGATAAAAAAATTTGAAAGAGCATGGTTTTACAAATCAAAACTCATAATTATAAAATGATTTCTAGGTTAATTATAATTGCATTGATTTTTAGAGTCCATTACAAAGCAATGGTTTCTGCATTTGCAACTAAACACCTCAAACACTCGCCAAAAGGTGAAACCATCCCTATCCAAATCTAATGTTGTTATTCCCAGAACCATTCAATGGAAAGATTTAACCTTACTTGAAGAATGGGTCTTAGAAGGAGCCACCCAACCTTAGTCACCAAAAAGACCTGAGCCAAATACTAACCTGAGAAATGTTACTTAATTCTCGGATGGAAGAGTTAAATTAACTTTTGAAAGAAAATTAACTAGTTCCAAATTTTTTGATGAAGCCTCAACCTCTTCAACTATTGACTTAGGAAGAGCTTCACAACTTCCTTCAGTCATTTATGCTCATGCTCCTTTTTCAAACAGACAACAAATACAAACCTGTGTTTAGCCAAGGTTCTTAACCTCTGATTTACCTAGCTCCACACTCCAAAATGTTGATTATCAAACAAACATACCAAGACCTATTTATGATAGCAAAATTCCAAACACTAAAGAAGACGAAACACCTATAGCCCCTTCTTCACCAACACCTTCTACTATAACCCAAAACATTGCTGTAGAAATTAGTGTTTTGGAAAAAGAATTTTAAATTGATAAAACTCTTCTTCAAAGGATTTTTATTCAAAAAAGAATGAGCTAAAGAAAATTTGATTCTTTTAAAACTTATTGAAAATCAAAGATGAGATTCAAGAAAAATATTAATGTTCCTGTAACGAGTACAGAGTCCAAATTTGATTTTTTGATTGGTTTGAAATTTATGCACATTAAAATAGCATTGGATATCCTTTAAAAAACTCTAAAAAGATTGTTAATCCAATCACAATGAAAAATAAGAATCCTGAATGGAAGGGAGATGGTTAGACAGTCTAGTCTGAACACCCACCATTAAGGAATATTTCTTTTTCATATAGTGATTCAGAAATTCAAGCAGCTCCTTTCAAACTTCCTCAGGATGTTGATTCAAGGAATCTTAAATACATTATCCTGCAAAATAACTTTTCAAATGTTCATCTTCAAACAATAGTAGTCGAGTTTACATCTACAAACTAGAATGATTGTCAAAAGAATTATTCTAGTATCAAGAAAGAAATTCTTTTGATTGTTTTATGCATTACTAAATTTGAAAGTGATCTTTTGAATCAAAAATTTCTTTTAAGAATTGATTGCAATTCTGCAAAAGGACGTTCAAAATAGTGCTTCCAAACAAATATTTGCTCGATGGCAAGCCATCCTTTCTACATTTGATTTTGAAATTGAATATATAAAAGAAGATACAAACTTAATTCCTGGCTTTCTAACCCGAGAATTTCTTCAAAACAAGTCCTGATGCCCTGAAAAAAAGATAAGGGCAAAGCCCCTGCAAAAGATCCTAACACTAGTGAGGATAAAACCCAAGCCCAAACCCCAATCCAAACACAGGCCCAAATATAGGCCCAAAAACTTTCCAAACCATCTACAACCCAACCAGTTAAATCCTGGATGGACATTGTCCAAGAGGAAGAAGATGTTGAGGCCCACAAACAGGCCCAAATCCAAACATGGGTTGAACAACTAACCCAATCTCCAGAGCTCATAAAGGCTCTTCAAAATATATCGCAAGCTTCTCCAACTTCGGCCTAAACCTCTTCCTCTTCCCAATCTTCAACAAGAAAAGGAAAAGGAAAAGAAATTGTTTCAAAAATTCCTGAGATGGAGATTTTTATTCAAAACCCATCTCTAATGATTTCCAAACCAGTTCCTTCTCAAATTGTTTTAAAAGAAAAACAAGTTTTGAGACCAAGCTCAAATTATTATTATTTAGAAAAATTTAATTTTCAAAATATTCTGACCATGGAGGAAGGATTTTTTGATAAAAACCCTCCAAAATAGTTTCCAAAATCTTTCTAAAAGGTTAGTTTTTCAAAGCTTGTGATATTTTAAAACTCTAAAGTGTTTACCAAGCTGTTTTCGAAACAACTGGCTCAGCCATATTCAAACATTTCAAAAAGGATAAAAAATATACAAATCCTTTTTATTTAACTTGCACCATTTAGAAAATCATTCATCCATCTGAATGGGGTACTGAGTTGCATAAGTTAAAAGGTTTTCCACCAGACTTGCATACCAGATTAACCCAGTGTCAATTTTTTACTTACTGGGATTATCAACAAGCATAGTTCAACTCCTTCTTTATCCAAAATGATGGATACAGCCATTCCTGGTTGTTCTAATTCGATAGAGAATTCCAAACTTCCAAACTTCCCTTTTGGTTCATTCAATGGTGGAATTTCTTTGGAAACATCCCTGAAATACTTATTGCAAAAGTCAGACCTTATTATGACCTCTTCAAATAGCATTACAAACCTTTAAAAATGAAAAACAGTTCAATCCTTTTCTTATTTTCTGTTCAAAACTCTTTCTACCCTAGGTATGTGTATGGTATTTCCATTACAACATATGACACGATAGACAAACAGTTCTTACTAGGAGATTCAAACTCAAATGGTGGGACTCCTTTTCCTACAAAGAGAAGCTCACTCTTCAAAAGATCAATAACTGGCTAGTCAAAAACAATCTGCTTCCATGCCCAAAGGAGACAACAACCTTCTTGGCACAGAAGTTATTTTTAATGCCCAAGCTAGCTGGTGCCCAAACAGAAGAAGACTTCTTCCAAATGATTCAATAACTAATGGAAAGCAGGTCCTCCCCATCCAAATTGGGATCAATTAAACCAGCTTCATCCTCAGCCTCAAGCTCCTCTGAACCAATTATTGACTAATGAGATGATAACGAAGATGATTGTTTTAATATTTTCTGATGGTATGCAAGCTAGCATGGTTATTTAGGATCATTTTCTTATCTTTTTATTTATTTTGTATTTTCATTTTAGTTATTTATTGTACTTTTATTGTTGTTTTTGTGCTTTGATGTTGCTTGTGTGTTTTATAGGTCACTCTAGGCTAATTTTATGATTAAAGTAGCATTGGAGTACATTGGAGTGAAGAAAAGCCAAAGAAAAGCCAAAAGAACCAAAGCAAGATTTTTATACATCTTCCAAGTCAGCACTGTGTATTGACTCGTGACAGGAGCTGGCTGTGCTGAGTCGGTACAGTGGTGCCGAGTCTAAGGGGTGTAACTTTTCAACTTTGCACAATTTTTGTATTTTGTCTATAACTTCCTCTACAGGCCTCCAAATTAGGTGATTCAAGTTGCATTAGAAAGCTAACTCAAAGACCTACAATTTTTATAAAGCACTTTTTGGAAATAATGTAAATTTTATGGAAAAACATTCCCTTAAATTTACTACATCTACACAAGGTGGTAACTTTTCATGTCAAATGGTGCCTTTCCAATTGTATAAGAATTTTAATCACTTGTAACTCTTCCTAAGGCCTATAAATACATGTTTTGGCTGCATTTTAGGGATATAGAATAACAATTTTAGATAAGAGACATCAAAAAGAATTTTATTATTTATCAAAAGCGTTAGTTTTATTTAGTTATTATTATTAGTGTAATTCAATATTCAAGTGAAGAACATTCTCTCTTAGTACTTTGTATATTATTTTCCTTCTTGTTGTTATTTAATTATGTTTATCATGTATCTTGGCTAAGCCATTATTTGTTAGAATTGCAAGGAAGAATGAATCAATGAATTATATTTTTATTTTATGTTATGTTAATGGTTTGAATACAATTGTGAGTTTGAATGTGTTATGTATGCTTGATCACCATATATGATGTTTTAATCAAATATGTACACAATGAGAGTTGGTGCATTTTGGTGGATATATAATTGAACTCTTTTAAGGCAATGAAATCACTTGGAGACAAGGGTTTCTACTTAATAAAAATTATAAACCTTGCATGGTAATATTATGGATTATATTTATCTCTACAATGACATGAGAATGCTTGTAGACTCTAAATGAATTACCTTTTATTGACAATGAGAGTTGCATTGAAGGACTTTAAGTATATATGATAATGAGAGTTGCATTTATGCCTTATACCATCTTTATAATCATTTTATCTAACTATTTGTTTATTTTGTAATTCTTAGTAAATTCCTACTTGTAGTTCTAATAAACCATATTTAACTTGATATTTAGAATAATTAGATTAATTAGTGTAGTTAGTAATTATTTAGAATAATTAAAATAATCCAACAGTTTTCATTATTAATATTTTGCCTATCCATCTTAATACCTATTCGGTTAATATAAAATTCACAATTCCTAGTGTTCGATACCCTACTTACTTTATACTTAGTCTTAAAGACTAGGGTAATATAATTTGACCCACATCATTTTCCTGCCAATTAAAAATTTTAAACTATAGATTACTTTTGCCTTGTAATAAAGTAATCTATAAAAATTATTCTGTGAAAAAGGTTCCTGCTACCTGCCAAAAGCAAAGATAAAAAAAAGGGAAAAAAGTCAAAAAGTAAATTGTTATAGACTATTAGTATGTCTGCCATCCAGTTCACCTTTGTAGTAAAAGTTAAGAGTCATGGCCCATCTCCAACTCATGTCTGCCATATTCCACAGAAGACAAGAGAAGAGAAAGCTCACCCACTCTTCATCCATTCCTGTCTGCCAATAATGCAGGCTCAACAACTTTTTAAGACTCTCCTATGTGAAGGAATAGGATCTTCAATTATAGCTCAAGCCCTAAAGTCTTCTATAAGGAGACCATCCTGCAGTCAAAAGAGAGGGAGAATTTTATAGAACATCATTCTCAGAACAAAAATCCTCTAGGCTGTACAATTATGTTGTGTGCTTTGTAGGTTGCATTCATTTTACATTTTGCATTCATACAGTATAATACACAAAATACATTACTGACAAGATCCGACTTGTAACATTAAAAAGAAAAACCAGTACTAGCAATTTTTTACCTTATCCTAAACTTGAGCCCTATTATGTGTAATTGGTTCAGACTTGCTCTGTGTAAGAGGTTGAGACCTGCATTTATTGACCTCACATGGGGACCTATTGTGCTTGCCAATAGGCTGAGTTATGCTTTCATGACCATTAGCTGGAGCTCTATCAGTTGGAGCTGCACTATCCATATTGCTTCTCTGTTTAAGCATAATATCAGGATTGCAGGTCTTCTTTTTAACTTGTAATATAATGACCATCACTTCATCAGTTATAATTCAATAAAAAAATTGAATAACTAAATAAAAGTGAAGTGTAAGATATCTGCAGCTTATGTGGTCTTTCGCCTCTAGCTCTGAGTTGTTCTTTCTCTAGCATTTTCGAACTGGACCGGTTGCTCTATTGTTATCCTTCCCAAAATAGTATTGACAAGTCATTTTTCTTCCTCTTTTGATCAACCTCCCATTGATGCCAACTTTAAACTCATCTTTTCTTCGACTGACTTTAGGTCTACCTGGCATCTTCTTAACTGGAGGTGGTTTTGTTGGTGGCTCAGTAGTAGTAGGACAACATTTTTCACCATTTAATGTGATCATCATGAAACTGTATGACCTCAAATATGTTTCCTTTAAATACTAATCAGAAACATAAGCTTTAGGTTGAGCTTTCCTATCAGTAATGGCATAAATATCATGGCAACATGGGATTCTAAACAGCTTCTAATAGCCACATGCACAAGTTCTATTTTCCAAATTAACCATATATGTGTCATTGTAATATGCAACTTTATACCGAGCTGATCTATTCCACAAAACGGAGCATTTCCATCTCTCCTCTTTGTTGTAATGCAACTTTCTCCTAATCCTAGGTCCTAAATCCCCAACCCACTTTCTTATAATATCCCTATTAAACTGCAACCTTTTCATGGCCAGTTTTCTTCTATCTTCAAGATATGAATAAATATTCTTTGTCCTTGCACTAACTATCCTACCATTGAAAGCCTCAAACAAATTATTGTCAGTCAACTCACATTATGTATCTGTTTGAAAAAATGCCCTGCACCAGAACTGAGGATTACATTTCATCATGTCATCATATGCCTTTTGTGATATATCTGCCATTGCTACCATTTGAAGCTTGAAATCTTCCTTGTTGTTAGCTTTCTCACATATCTAATATTTTTTCTCAAGGCCCTTTCCTTTGTGATTCTTTCTCTAGTTACAAAACAAATGCTTAGCACACCATCTTCTCTTAGAATCAGGGCATAATTCATATATTGCTAGCATCAAACCCTTCAAAATAACATCAAATAATTAGTTATTACTAAAACATGTGATAACAAAATAAGTTATGACAAGTGCAATAAATATGGTTATTAATAAAACAAGTGATAACAAAATGGCATTAAACTGACAAAGATTAAACAAATGAATACATACCTTGCATTGATTAGAAACAAATGTCCAACCTGCTCCTCTTCCAATGCTAATTTCCATGTGCAATATCTGAATAAACCATTTCCAATTATCCTTATTCTCCACATTCATAACTCCCCAAGAAATTGGAAACATTTGATTATTTCCATCTCTCCTAACAACTGTCAAGACTTCACCCTTCACCGCACCGTTTAAAAATGCACCATCCACTCCCATAACTCTTTTATAGCCTACTAAAAACCCCCTCTTACATGCATCAAAAGAAATATATATTCTCTTAAAACTGTCGTCATCATTCATTTCTAACAAAGCTGTGTTTCCTTCATGTGCTCTCCCAATCTCCAATCTCCATAATTTAGCAAATTCATCAATAGCATTACCTTTCAACTTCTCATAAATAATCCCCTTTACTCTCCAACATTGTAGTGGGTTCACCTCCAACTTTATATCCTTTTTCACCATCTCTTGCAATTCATGTACCTTTAATGTTGGCATACTTGGAAACTTATCCAGAAGAAAATTAGCAAGCTTCTTATAGGTAAATCTACTGCACTTGTTCATAGGGTTGTAGTTGTGCTCCTTAGTCTATGCTATAACCTGAAATGCACCAATTTTACTATCTTTGGCACCTGAAATGTACCATGGACATTAGGCTTCTTGCATCTCATCCTAATATCGCCTTGAGTGTTCTTAGTGAACTTCAAAACCACCCTTTCAAATATTGAGTACCTACTCAATGCTTCTTTAAACTGAGTTGCTCTTTCAAATGTCATACCAAGTGTAAAGACAACCTTGTTGTATCTTTGATTATATGCTAGAAAGGTTTTCTTTTTCCTGCCACATGTTAATTCTTTTTCTTCATCACTATCTACATAACTACAATTAGATGAGTTAATGTATTCAGTCTTATATCATGCATTTCATTTTCTACATTAACAGTTTGCTTAGCTCCTACATCATTAGTCCCATTCAAGTCTGTTTCAGCACCTACATTTTCACATATACTCCCCACATACTTTCCTTTGTCTAAGTTTTTCAAATTCTCCCTAGCTTCTTGTAGCTCTAGGTCATCATCATCAGACAAGTACTCTTCATTGACCATAATAAACTTTTCTTCTACATCACTTACTTCTTCCTCTAACTAAAACTTATCACTATTTAATTCACCATTTGACTAAAATTGAATATCATTTAATTCAGTTACACCTACCTCATCAACTTCACCATGTTAATCTAATTCATTTATCTCTATATCATTCAAAAAGTCCTTAAAGTTCCAACTGTCCTTTACACCGTCACCCTATGACCGAGACCCACTTGCACCTTCTGAACTATTATCATTGACAACATATATATCTACTTTCTTTCTCTTATTCAACTCAGACAACAATTGACAAGTTGTTGCATCATCATACACAATCTCCAAATCTCCCTTATTAACATTCCTAAAGTATATTTTAGAAGATCCTATCTTCTTGAGTTTTTCCTTAGTATGATCTACTAAGCACCAATGCCCCAAACGATAAGTGTCCACTATCTTACATAACTCATCCCCTCCTTCATAAATGTTATTCACTAGTCTACCTCCAAAGTGCCAAATGAAACATGCATCCATTGTAATAACTACTTTACCAACCTGTAAAACCACAACAATTTAGCAAATCAATAACCTATCAAAATATACCAATGGGATTAGAGGCCCATTGCCAATGTTGTGTGAACCTACAGGGTCACACACATAGAATAAACCTAAAACGGATATTGGGCTTATAAGCCAAATTAGATAAGTTATCTCCCATATATATTTATTAATAATTTATTTATGATAATTGTTATCATAATTAAATTTAAATATATATATATATATATATATATATGGATATAGATCCTTTTGGATATATATATATATATATATATATATATAAATATAAAATAAAGATAATGATAAAAACCAAAAAGAGTTTTGGTACTTGTGAAAGACTAAACCCTTCGAGATATATATGGATATATCATGTACGTGTTTAGTTATAGAGAGTTCTCTGCACATTATTCATAAAATACAGTCCTTTAGAGAAAGAAACGCAGAGAGAAAATTGAGAGGAAAGGTGCTAGTGCGCCAACATTGTTTTGGGTGTTCTATTAGTGTGGATACCGGTAGAGGACATTGCTCTTTTGCTGCATCTATATTCTGATAGAAAACAATGAAAGGCTCGAGGTAAGGTGTCACCAAAGTGAACCTCCTCTCTTCCTTCCTACAATCTTGCCGTTAAACTCATTTTGGTAAGATTTTACACTTGATTAAATTGATTTAAACCAAACTACTTGGATCTTGGTGGGGGTTCTTAAGCTCAAAAGTTTTGTTTTCGCTACGTGATTATGACCCGGATCCCAACAGTGGTATCAGAGCCGCTTGTAGTTTGATTAAGTTGATTTTGATTCTATATGTATATATGAGATATGTTCATGATCTGTGTTACATGATTTGAAAAAGGGTTTTCAAAATCTTATATGAACTATTTTGATTTTGGCGATTTAATCAATTCGTATTGAAATGGATTAAAGATATTAATTTGATTAATATATGTTTAAGAGTTGAATTCGATTAAGTGTTAATCATCAGTGTTAAATAGGTTTAACATGTCACTGTTAAATTAGAGTTTCTTGGTGGAACTGGCAGCTGCAGGTCATGCACGGCCGTGCAGAAAGTTTGTATGGCCATGTCTGTGTGTATTCTGTACACTATAGGTTGTGCACGGCTGTGCAGAAAAGTCACACGGCCATGCCTGCGTGTAACCTGATTTGCATCAGGTATTGCACAGCCGTGCAGAAAGTCTACATGGTCATGCCTGCGAATATAATATTCACACCTAGAGGCACACGGCCATGCCAAAAAGTCGCACGGCCATGCTTGAGCTACAATTGTTTAAATGTTGAACATTTACAAATTTTGGCTGTAACTCATTTAAGGAGTTAAGGTAAATCGTTTACGTTCACGCACGGCCGTGCCTGCATTGCCCCCGACTCCTACCCAATAACTGAAGGAAAGTATGTGTAGAGAAACAATGAAAGTGCGGAATTTAAAAATTTTCCATTGCATTCAACATTTGCATCAACACAATACATTTCCATGCCCATAGATCATATCACATGCACTCTTACATAGCTAAACATGCATAATGAACAATATACCAACAACATATCAACCAAGTCATGCTTTCAATAAGGAGACCTAACAAAGAGATATTGTAACACTTACAAAACTCCTTAGTCGGTAGAACGCTCAAAAGGCTTTAGTTGTTGGTGATCTACAAGCTTGAGCTCCCCAAGTGTGAAGCCTCTAGCTTGAAACACAAGGTTGGCTAGGAAGACCTCCAAGGATGGTGTTGTTCAATCTTCAAGCCTCTCCTTTGTTGACCTAAAGATCTTGCATGAACTTCCACCAAGCAAGGATGTGTAGGACAATCAAGCAACCCTTAAAGATGATGGACTAAGAAAAAAGAACACAACACTTGTGTTTGATTGATATCAAGAACCCTTAGGAAAAGAAGATGAACAAGACTCTTTCTACAACTTTTCTCTCTAATGTTGATATCAATTTCTCTCTCCCAAATTGTGCAAATGAAGTTGTCACTTAACTCTCTCTACAAACTTCACTAACTATATCAAACAATTTGATATTAGTTAATAGGTTAAGTGTCATACACTCTAACCATATGTATGAGAGAGTTCTCTACACTCTCCACTAACTATATCAATAAAACTAATATGATAATAGTTTATGTGTTGAGTGTCTCACACTCAATTCACATGCATAAGGAATGAGAGAGTTGTCTTTACACTCTCTACTAACCACTAATATTATATTACATACATATTGAGTGTCTCACACTCTAAGCTCATGCAAGGCTATAGTTTAGGTGTCTCACACTCAAGCTACATGCATGGCTTAGCTTTAGTGGTGAGTGGGAGTTGTTTGGAAACA